>JAFBJR010000235.1:2024625-2159180 GCA_016785285.1 Brachirus orientalis | reverse complement strand
ATATATATATATATATAGTGTGTGTGTAATGGGGACATCTGATGATATGTTTGTTGATAAACTGCAGTTCAGTGCTGGTATACCTGTTTGATAAACAACACACTCAAAGTAAAATGAGTCACATCAGTTTAATGTTACCCTTAGTGACGAGCTCAAGGACATTTGAACCACATGCAGGTTTGAACCCAGGGAAAAAAACGCCTCTCCTCTCTCCCCACCTCTGCTCCCTGCAGTGCTCGGGTAAGAGCTGTTTTTGGTCACAATAGCCTCTTAACTGAGACTGAGAACGTGTGCGCGCCGTATTGAGAAACTGTGGATTTTGGTTTCACTTCTCCTCACCTCGCTGCCAGTGTCAACACTGCTGTGGTTCTCAGATGCTGGCCAGGATTGATGATGATTTTGCTCCACACCACAAGCATCGCACCCATTCACTGAGGGGATGACAGGCCCACTCACGTTTTGGATGCACTGTTCCTCTGCCACAAACTGATCCACTAACATGGGAGTGGGGGGATTCTGCTAAACCTATTTCCATTTTGGGATCTGGTTAATAATACCCAAAAATAAATACATTTAAAAAAAAAAAAAAAAAACATTCTTGGCTCTGGAACTCATTCAGGCTCTGTGTGGACTTGCCAACTACAGACTCTACAGTAGTTTTCTCAACCCATTATTTAAGAGTGTGAGCCATAGTTGCTGCACTATCACCAAATTGTGTGGATTAAACAATCTTAACCAATGGTAAAACATTGATATTGTGCCTGTACGTGCCTTCATGTGTGGATGGGGGTTCACCCCTTAAATGTGTACTCTACCACTGTGTGCAATGTGTATGTAGTGACACTGATACATAAGGAAAAACAAAGCCAGCCCACTGAGATTTTTTTCACCTCTGTTCTTTTTTTCCACATGGCTTTTACTCATACACAGTTACATAAACACACACACTTGCACTTTACTCAGTCCAAACAACTGCAACACACAGTTAACTCTCACACACCGTATCTCACACATCTTTAGTTAGCTCCTTGGTGGGGCTTAATTGCCATCTTGTTGTGGATTCTTTTTCGCGCTGTGCTGATTGATTGGGGATCAGAACCCTAATATGGCTCTTTGGGGACCAGCCCTTTGACATGGCCTGGTCCCAGGGCACCAGCAATGTTTGAAACCAGAGATCCCTCTGCAGCCTCCTCCCACAAGCCTGGATGCCTCTCTGCTAAATGCTGCTCAGGCTTCACACACATGCAGGCCAACACATGTGAGCACGCACACACACACACGGAGACTGTCACAATGTGGAGCTACCTTTGTCCAGTAAGCACTCTACCTTGTTACGTGTTAAGGCTGCAAGTCTATCTTTACACACTTACCCACACACAGCGTTTCATATACAACTCATTGTGAACGCTGCTTTCACACCTAATTTGGACAGGGCCCACTTCCTGTTTCCCAGAATGCCCTATGTCTGACTCTTGGCAATCCTTTTGGCAGGTCTGGTCAAGGTCAGGTTTGGTCTGGTAAAGTGTGTGTACATAGTTTCTCCCTGAGGCCTACACTGGGGTATTTGGGGTTTCCCTGAACTCTGACCTAAACCTCCAATGAACACATACACACACAAAAACATTAATGGGGCAAAGTTTCTGCAGAAATGTTCTTTCTTTGCATTTAGTGCAGTGTGTGAGAGAAGCCGAGGGTTTGTTTGCAGTTTGGACTTAAGTCCTGTGAGTCTGAGCCATGGGATGTGTAGTCATTTGTAGAGCTTAATCAGATAAGTGTTGTAAGATGTGGGATATATTGATTGTCCCTTCTATCTATTGATGCAAGTTTATCAATCAATTTTGTAGTTACTGCTCCTGGCACCTGCATGCATATGACTGTAGGACAGAACAGAAAGCCCAGGACTCTGCTTAGGGGAAAATAGATTTACCAGAAAAGACTTCTGGATGTTATGTGGACTGATTCAGTGAAGACTGATGTGAAAGTTGATGGTGGAGATTAGCATCAAGATTGTTGCACAATAAAAATGGGGAAAGCATGAGTATTACACAAAGACAGAGCAAATTCTGAATATTAAATAAATGAAAATAATAAGTGGTTAAGAAACTAAACGGATTATATTGGGTTTTAAATTTGAGGTTAAAACTGAGTCATGATGGTAAACTGGGATTGGCTCCAGATCTCCCACGACACTCTGGATAACATGGAAGAATGGGAGGATGGATAGATGGATGGATAGATGGTACAAGCATCTTTGTGTTTGTACAGCCTTTTGACAGCGATAAGAGACAGACGCCAAGAATTTAGCTTTCTGATTTTTATTTGTGTCAATAACCAACTGCGGCACTATCACTCAATATGTTTGCATGGCATTACAAAAAAAAGTCAATGCGAAACAGGACTTTTAAAAATACATATAAATGTCTTAATTTATACTGACATTGCACTAAATCAACAACACATCCGGATAATGCGATGAGGATTTATGCTCCTACTGCCTTCAGTTGGGGCAGAGTTGGATTCAAGTGGGTCTGGTTGCTCTGTGCATGCACCTGTTTAATACCCAGAAATAATAAAAGAACCTGTAGCACACAAAAATAGGACAACAGAAACATGGACAAATTCATGACAGGCCATCGACTCTGTTAGTAATTTTACATATCCCAGACCTCATCCCTCACCTTACATGGAAATTATTCCATGTAATTATCATCCCTTCTCTCAGTGTGTGGTTGAATTTTATTTTTTTTCCTTCATGATGACCTTAAATGGCACGTTCATACAAAAAAGTCACACAATCATTTTTTTGTTGCACCACCTTTAGCTGTGAGTACAACATGCATTTCATGTGCAACCCCCGGTCATAACGCTGCCCCCACACTCTTGTACAGTAAGCACAATATTAGTATTTGGTCTTTTTTTGGCTGGACAGTTTACGAACACATGAAATTAACAGATTAAGACCGTGTTATAAATAGGGGCAACAAGACAACTCTGGCCCTTCGGCTGAATAATGTTGCAGTTAGTCTTGTTTGTTTTTAGGAGAGTAGGAGCCTGTAAATGATCTTTTATTGGAACATTCAGCAGCCACATCCTCTCCAGACTATTTTGAAAAAGGCAGCACATAGGAAAAAAAAACGTTGTGTGTCTGCATGTACATGTCAGATTTTTTTGTCCTGCATGTTATTTTATCCATTTGATGATTGTGTATGCATGTGTGTGTGTGTGTGTGTGTGGTTTTAGTCCTCCCTGTGATTTCTACCAAAGTTAAAACCTACATAAATATCACTTGCTGCGCATAAGCCGTCTCCCAGGAAAGGATTAACTTCACTAATCTAATTGTCTGACATTTATTGTGGTCTGCAAGTCTTTTTTTCTGAAGTTTTTTTCAGATTTACCTTTCTGTTGTGCCTGCATTCGTTCAAAATGTCTTATCTGCGTCAACCTAATAAAATGATGCCCTTAATATTTTTCTCATTATCCTTCCATGCATCAGATAAAATGCCCCAGTACAGAATACCAGATGTGCGTTTTATGTGTAGGCAGAGAAATCACTACGTTGAAACCCGACTATAACTCATAAGTATAGTCATCAGTGAGTCATCGGTTAGTCTTGCTGCTGCATTATTTTCTGTTATCATCATGTCATTGCATTCATTCGTTCAAATGAATGAAGCCAAATAAAGCTAAGAGTTTTAGTTTAAGGGATTTGCATTGAAATTCAGATTCCTCCTTGAAGAAAATGAATTGGACAGAGACATGCAAAGCATCTTGTCATCAGCTTGTTTGGTTTGTTTGACTGTGTGATTCTGGCAGTTCTATCGTTTAACCCGACCTAAAGCCTGTTCTGTTTGTTTTGTGTCCCACAGACCTATATAGTCATAGCGGCATAGTCTGTGAAGATTATTTGTATTTTATTTAGATTATTTATAGGCTCTATCGTGCACAGATTTTCCCTGCTGCACCATACATGTTTTTTAGTTAATCTCTCTCATCGAGGATTATTCCACTTTCCTCAGAAAGCTATGCTTGTGCTCAAACATGTGTATTCTTGTTCCTTCAGCACCGTCAGTACATAGTCAGCCAAAAACATGGGTCGTCCTGTCTGTTTTAAGTGTCTGCCTTTGTGTGTTCAGAGTGGGGTCTGTGATCTGGGCAAATAAATCATGCAAGTGTGTTTGCGTGTGGCAGGTGGTGGGTTGCTTTGCTTTTGGCTATCCCTTTCCCCCTTTCTTTCTTTTTGGACTCTTTGCTTTCCTGTTATTATTATTTCCACACGGACGTTTGCAGGCAGCCTGGAGTCAATTCAAGGAATGTTGTTTTTTTTTTATGCAATTTTCCTTTTTTTACAGCAGTACAAATGTAACAAGAAGGAAGTTTGTTAGATAGCTCCAGGGGAAAATACATTTATAAAACTAAATTATGACCTGCTGAATTTCTTCTCTTGTCAGTGCTACAATTCAATGTGCCCTCTTTGAAAGACCTGGTTTTAATCATTTTTATTTTGCTATTTCTGAGTGATTAAAGGCATATTGGGGAAGATCAATACTAACTATGCTAAGAATATTCTGCACAATAACAAATAATATAGCATGTCATTTTTTTTAAGTCACCTTCAACTCATGATGTGGGAAATAAATAGGCAATGGTGGAGCGTGTGTGCAGAGCACAATGAAAGTGTGTAAAGAAGCATTTTAAGGGACAAGCACCTCACTGCCACTGAAACTTGTTTTTCTGCTGCTAGTAATTAAATATTGTGGCAAATTAAAGCCTCTGACAGCAAGGTAGTGGCAGTTCTCAGGAACCCCTCTGTGTCTATTAGATGAGTCTGTTTATATGCCCCATCATGCCATATTCACAACATCAAAAGTGAACTGTTTCTGAAAGCTTCCCAGTTCAGTCGCTACCTTTTTCAAAAATGGCAAAACCAGTATATACAAGTGTATTTTGAAGTGAATGGTGCATTGCAAACAACGGTGCTCTCAAAACTTTGCCATATGAATGCCAGGCATGTTGTGTTGAAAACTCCCCATGTTGTAAACACATGTTAACGAGTCCCTTTTGACGGCACCACAAGACCTAATGTGGAAAACACAACTAAACAAAACCAAGTGTGGACTGAAAGTGGAAGAGAGAACCATCTTTGAAGCAAACTGGCTCCACTTAAACAGGTGACAGAAACAGCGTCGTAACGTTAGAAAGGCTGTGCTGCCAAAGTGGCATCTGCGGCACAAGATCATATAGTTGCTGTAGTTTGGCATGTAACCACGGCAACAACACGAACCGCAACGAATCAAAAGGAATTATTCACCTCTGCAAAGACACATGATACTGAAGCAACATCAGCCTCAGACTCCCTGGGACAATTACAATGATAACTCTAGTAAAACTTGCTTTACTAATTGAGTCATATTATGAACCATCTCCTCCATTTTAAGCTACAAACTCTATTATTTCTGCATGATGAGATCATAACAGATGGTTAGCAGCAGCCCGTGGTTTACATGCTGGTAGGACTGGAGCTACGGTATCCAGGAGACGCCACAGATTCAAAACAAGGAACATGCATCTCAGCCTCTCCTCGAGTCAGATCCTTCTTTCCCTACTTTCTTATGTTTTTCAGGGATCTCCACGCCCAGTGGCTCAGTGATAAGTTAAACAAAATCATCCCACCTTCCTCCTCCTCCTCCTCACCTCTGTGGTCTACCCTGTGATCCCTGTGCTCCATTTGTTTATGTGCTCATGTATCTGTCTAAATACCACTGGGTTTATGTTTAGTTGTCAGCGACATTATTTGCGTTCCTGTTCCTGCTAATTGACAGTATGACTGACACCCTCACTCCCCAAACCCTCCCTCCACTGGCCCCCCTGATATCCTGCAGTCCTCTGGGGGAAGTGATGTCACCAGGTCGGGGGCATTGTGAGGAGTGACTGGATTGATGTCGGCTCCTTCCCTGCATGTCAAATCACCGACTATGTGTCAACCCTGTTATTAAAACTCTTCAGCTCCATCCACCTTTGTGGCTTCCAGCCTGTGTGTGCACAGACTGGGCTGAAAACAAATTCTTCAGCAGAGCACAGTCCAACACTTCAAACGCCAACATCTTCTTTATAGTATGTGTCAGTCTTTGCTCTGTTTTAGATCAGATGTTACATTCACTGACATGTTAATGTGCAGTCAAAGCTAAATGGATACAAGAACTGTTGATTGTACAGTTACACATATAAAATGCCATCATCTGAATGGGAGCTGAATATGTTTTGGCCCAGTCCAATGTGTGTAAGAACATATTTTATAATGTGGACAGTGTATTTCTGCTGTTTACCTAACAGAAATACTTTCCAAAGCAGTTAAATCCATCATCATAGTGTTTTTGCATCCAATGACAAATTTATAGTCATGAAAGTATTTCAAAAGTTGGATTTTAAATTCTTCTTCTTCTTACTGGGACACTGGACCAATTTTTTGGTCCAATCAAGTTGGTTTGCTTGGACCAGTGTTGGTTTTGTTGAACCCTGTGTCAAATACTGCCCTCTTATTCTATTTGCCACAACACAGTGCAATGTCAGCAATCAAGTTAATTCTACTGCTCCTTACATGTAGAACCCTGTAAAACACATTCAGAGAAAAAGAGCAATTATCACAGTTAAAAAAAAAATATATATATATATAATTATACAGCATCATCTCTTTAACTCCAATCTCTCCGACCGTCCCTCTGACAGAAGCTGCTGTTGTTGCAGTCAGTGAACAGTGGTTACGTGAGGACCCAGGAGGACCTTCTCTTTCTTCATTCTGTTCTAATGCAGCGTCTCAGTTGCCCTCGATCACTGTTCATTCCTACTGCGGTCACAGGCCACTGGCAGCCACAGACCCCATTCAACCGCCGCCTCTGGTGGCCATTTTGGCTCCTTGTCAGTGACAGATTGTTACTTACAGCAACCACACATGTATTTTCCCATTCTCCCATGATAATTGAATTGCACTATGAGCTGACGCCAGTATAGGAATGTTTTCTCTGCACTGAGGGCCGTTGCAAAAAAAAAAAAAAAAAAATCAGTGTAATGTATAACTGAAATTTTTAAAAAGTAAGACTTTTTATCATTCTAAATGAACCAAAATGTCTCAAGTGCACTGATGTCAGCCTTTAGATAAACCCGAGTTTAGGAAAATCTTTTAAAACTGTTCTTTTTTCCTGTAATTTTTCCTGATTAATACACATAAATAAATGCGTGCAATCTCAAAGCCTTGTGGCACTCACCGTATCAAAATCACATCAGTCATATGTTTTGGCTTTGTTTAAATGGAAATTGTTCAGGGAGCACATTACTTGGTTTACACTGTATTTTCTGCACATTTTGGCAGTGGAATTTCATTATACATGGTCACTTTTTCTCCACCTTTTCTGGACTCTTCAGAGGCAGCCAAGGTTGAACTCACACGGGTCAAAGGCAACAGAGTTGGGACTTATTACTAAATGTAAAGAAAAACACTGTAATGTGAGTATACAGAGAGACAAACTCTGATAAACTATGAACTGTTTTTATGGAACAGAGATTACGAATTTCAAACTGTGGAGGAAAGCATTATATCAGTGTGTCTGTCTGAAATACACAGACAGACACACATACAGAGCGAGATGACTCACTGTTACCAACTGCATTTTCTGGGGAAATGCACATGTTCTACTTACATTTCTATTTCATATTACGGCATAATATGAACTAGTTGTCAAGAGCAGCATGAATGTATACAAATCATTTTGAAACTTCTATTTACTTTCAGTAAAATATTTGTTAAGATAATGCTCAGTGATCAGTACTTCAGAGCAAAAGTTCATATTTATCTGCTGTCCTTTTTAGATAGAAAATACAGTGACATAATGCTAAATATGTTTGCAAAAAAAAAAACATAATAATAAATCACTTGCAAAAAACATAATCATGGTCTTTTATGAATACATTTCCCAATTTCATTCTGGTGTTGAATATTGCTATCAAATCCCCATTCTCCACATCAGGAAATGTCTTTTAATATCAAGGGAAAAAGATTTTTATCCCCATGTAGTGTAAAAATCCCGTTTATGTGCATCCCTGCTCAGTATACGACAGCTGTGACCTTCTGCAGCTCATCTCCTCCTCACTCAACACCCACAGCAGCTCTGAGACGAGGAAACCCTGAAATCTGAAATGTCACTGGGATCAGCCCCTTGTCTCCTCACATCCTCACCCTAAAATCTCACTCTTCCAATTTTCCCTTCAAGAGTGTTGGGTTTCGCATCCTCTTGACCCCGAATACTCATCACACACCCGTCAAACTAACCAACCGTGCCGAGTTGTTCATGAGAAATATCCACGTTTACATGCTCGAGGCTTGAAGACTTCAACTATAATCAAATCAATAAACCCAGGGTTTGGTTATCTTGAAATAATCCAAGCATGTGTGAAAGTAGATGTGTCACACTTTTGCACCCATACTCCGCCGATAGTTACCATGTATTTTCAACTTATTCAACCGTTCACTTTGAAATGTCACATTAACTCTGTAAATGGATCACAAAGACTCGAGATTAATGGTGTTTTGGCATTGTTTGAATATAGTAACTTTGAAATAGTATCATGTTCATGTACATTTCACTTACTATTCTCTATCAACACCCACATGACTCAAAGGAAATATACATGGGGATGTGAAACAGTGTGGTGCTGGGAAAAATAGTGTGACTGCTTAGCATGTGCTTCCCTGAATAAATAATGAGGCTGGGGGAAAAAATGAAATTGGTCAATGAATCAATGTCCTAAATACTTTATTTATGTTCTGTGGTAGGGCTCCCCTTTCTGTTTAGATCTGGGTTATATTGGTGCTCAGACAGAAAAAAGCTCCCCTTGCAATCAACAATTGTTTAGCGTTGCACCATATGGCCCATGGTGTTGGTGTGTAAAATAAAAGACCCTAAAGAGCCATTCACTGTTTACAGAAATAGCAACCGCATTTGACTCTTGCTGCCTTGGGACAGTTTACACAGGCACACAGAAATAAATGAACACCAGGGCAAGACTTTCAGAAAACCTCAGATGTTCTCAAATGTGATTAGGTTTTTGGTTTTTTTTGTTTTTTGATGTGTTGTTCTCACCCATTACTCTCTTTAAACATGTTATAAGTCACCTATGCTGCTCTGGACAGGATATACACACACTTGCACGTGTCTCACTGCTTCCTGTCTAATTTAACTTGAAAAGTGAAAGAAATTGAAACACAGAGCAACGAGGGGCCATTTGTGAGTTGGACTGAGCTGGTTCGGTTGAGGCCACTCGGACTGGCTTGAGTTGTAATTTGCCTCTGGGGATCTGGCTGAATTGTGGTGGACCGTCTACTCTCCCTTGTCATTTTCTTGTCTGTGTGTGGCTTGATGTTAGTTTGGATGTGTGTGTCCACCGTCTTTGGTGACGCATGACCGCGCTAACTTCTCTGCCGCCTGGACGCTGTCCAGCCCTCGCTCTTTATCCTCTCTGTGTGTTTTCTGCTGCTCTCGCTGTATTTTCATATTCCGCTTCATTTCAGTCTGAGTAGAAGGAGCCCAATCAATCAGCAGTCCTTGATTTTAGACTGGGAGATTCTCCTCTTACAAATTTAATGCTAGATATGATTTGCACCTAAAAAAATAATAATAATAATAAAAAAAAGAAGAGCTCCTTGCCAAAGGAAAATATCTGTATATGTAGCAGTTTGTGGTTTGATGAAGGGGTGCAAAGCCGTCTACAGGCACACCACAACATGAACTCATTATTTCTGATATCCACATTTTAGTAGGAAATTGCATATTCCAAGGATAAAATCTGCTTAAACCCGTATTAAGCTGTAAATTTAATGTTACTGTATCTCTGTGGAATCAACAGTACGCAGACCAATGCTCTATAGTTCTGAGTGTGTGTGTGTGTGTGAGTGCCTCCATGTCTGGAAATCTCATTTACATCAGTACGGACAGGGGCAGAGTCAGAAAGTTGACCTTGGCCCCTCACAGTCCTCAGAGAGACGGAACCCCAACGACCCCGGCCTCACATCAGATGTAGTTGTCTGCACCTTTTTGCTGTCATTTTAGTTGTTTGGATTAGTTGCATTTGCTTCTACATGTGGAAACCATTGCCATCTTGTTTTCAGGTGCATCTTTAGTGAGCTTTATTGCATTTTTACAGTGTGCGGTGTAATTAGTGTAATTCACACGTTGTAGCCGCTCCCGTAAACTAACTTTATTCCCAACAACAAAGGCACCAAACTTGAACGGGTGATAATGAAGCCACAAGTGGGATTTTTCTTTGTTTGTTTATTTGCTTGTTACAACCACAAGTTGTAAGTGCTGTAAGTGTCAGTGTTGTTATTTAAAAAAAAAAAAAAAAAAAAAAAAGAGTATAATTTGTTTTAAGTTAGTGGCCATTCACGGTTAAAGGCTGCATCTGTCTTTTTTATATATCTTTGAGTGTTGTCAGATTTTAAATGAAGAGCTTCTGTTTGCCATTATTCAAGTCATAGTGTCCAAAGCACGAGGATGTACTTTCAGTCAACCGTGTGTGTGCGTGTGCGTGTGTGTGTGCCATATATTGTGGTTGTGCCTGATCTTACCATCATGGCACAATTTAAAGCACATGACACAGTGATCTCACACTGAGCAAATAGCCTGCAAGTCAGCATGTGGTGTTTGTGTGCGTCGTGTTGATGTGCATGCATGTGTGTGTGTGAGTGTGTATACAGAATGAGAGAGGTGGAAAATCGAAGCAGATAGAGAGATGAGAGGAGGCAAAAGTGATTTAAAAAAAAAAAAACAGATCAGCAAAACCACAAAGTAAAAATGCAAACCGGGATGTAAAGTGAGGAGTCACAGAACGAATGAGAAAGTTGTTTTGTTGTGAAAACATGATCATCAAGCATCTCTCTCTCTCTCTCTCTCTCTCTCTCTTTCTCTCTCTCTCTCTCTCTCTCTCTCTGCATGTTTCAAATTATGGCTCATGATGAAATCTCTGTGCCATAAACAATAAAGTCAAACAGCCAAAAATGTAACGCAGTTTTAATGGAGTTTGCAACCAACTGTGTGTGTGTGTGTGTGTATTCTTGTATTTGTTGCCGAGTGAGGACCCAAAATACAGAGTGAGGACATTTTGCCAAAGTGAGGACATTCTGGCTGGTCCTCACATCTTTAAAGGGCTTTTTCAGGGTTAAGACCTGGTTTTAGGGTTAGGGTTAGAATTGGGTTTAGATTAGAGTTAGGGTTAGGCATCTAGTTGTTATAATTAAGGTCAGGGTAAGGGGCTAAGGAATGTATTATGTCTATGAGGGTCCTCACTCAAGCACAAACATGTGTGAATGTGTGTGCAAACCTGTGAGGGAGTGAGTGAGAAATTAACTTGTCTTTGGTGAAGGGAAACCTCTTCATATATTACCCACAACTAGAAACAGCAATTCATTCCATTGATATATTGTCTGATATACAAAGGGATGCTGACACCTAGTGGTTTCTCTGTGTATTGCAGTAAATGAATATGAGTGACTTTAATTTTCTCCCACCTGTGCTAAGAGATGTGTAAAGTTTGTTCAGAAAGTTTAAAACTGACTGTAACTGACACATTCACGCTCCTCTCTCCTTCATGCGTTCCTGTATGTTTCAGGGAGGAGTTTGATGAAGAGGGATTCTGCCAGCCGTACAGAGGCATAGCCTGTGCACGCTTCATCGGTAACCGCAGCATCTTTGTAGATTCATTGCAGATGCAAGGCGAGATTGAGACCCAGATTACAGGTGAGATTACAGGGTGGCATTCCCTTTGCTGCAACAAAAAAAATCTGTAAATTCCATTTAACATTATAAACTGAGTAGATGGCTTTATTTCTTATTACACTTTTTCCTCTGTAGTATATTGACACTGTATAATTTAGCTTTTTCCTAATGCATCACACCTATGTATGAATCATGAATGCCTTTGATGATGACTCGTGCAGTTTGGACATGTTTCTTTCCTTGACAACAAACACTGATATTGTTTTTAAGAACAAACAAGTCTGTTCCCTCCCAAGAGGTTTTTGCTGGAAAACTTTATAGCCTCCTTTAAAGTGGTCTCAAAGTAATGGATCCCACTGTTTCTCTTTATCAACCATATCTGATAAAGCACCTTTGGAAATCTGCATTTCCAAAGTAAATGAAATCATTCTGTTAAATCAGGAATGGTACTAAGGTAAACCATAATTAATATGCATCAGGAAGAAAACAGAACAGCACATGTGGCGCCCAAAGGAAGCTCCGCAGGGTCACTGCTCTGTATATGGAGCCCACATGGCCCACATATTGTATTCTTTGATACAGTTCTACACGACTGTGTGTCTGCTTCTGTGTTTTGGTTTTTGTGCGCTTGCATGCAAACGTCCTCAGAGGTCAGTTTAATGTGTATGTTATTGATTACATCCGTGCAGCTGTCAGCTTTCCCCTCAAACTTTTCACATACCAAAGGGCCATGAACCCAGTTTCCCATTGGAAACATCAAGGACACGTAATAGTTAAGATTTATGGTGCCACAAAGCTACAACAAACTTCAATCTTGAAACTTGAATTTCTTAGCCAGGAAATCCACATCCAGTAGCTATTCTCCATCTAAAATGTAATGTCACCTTTGCTTATCTTTATTATCCTTTTAAATGTATATACTGCAGAAGTATTTGGATAACAGCCAACTTTACTTAACTGCTTTGTAAATGGTTTTCTTTGCCTCTTGGCCCCAACAGATCTGCCTCATCGACAATGACAACCACAGAAAACATATGTTTGCAATAACTGTGCATAATGACTATGAATCATGCATTTAGTGTTGTAGCTTTCATTGTCATTTGAAGTTCGTACCAGTGTGGGCACAGTGTGGCTAACTCATCGTGTTTCTGTTTCTTCTGACAAATGTAGGAAACACTCAACCAAACATTTTCTCTGAACTACATTTTCATTCATTCCTCTTATATTGAAATAACAGTGAAACCTTTAGATTAAAGTGTTAAATGTATGCATGGAATATGTGCACTGTAATAAAACTCATTTGCATCCCTTGTCCCCAGCGGCCTTCACTATGATTGGCACATCCAACCATTTGTCCGATCGTTGCTCCCAGTTTGCTATTCCGTCTCTCTGCCACTTTGCCTTCCCGACGTGCGACCGCAGCTCAGGAACCGACAAACCTCGAGACCTGTGTAAGGACGAGTGTGAGATCCTGGAGAACGACTTGTGTAAGACGGAGTACATCATCGCTCGCTCAAACCCTTTAATCCTGAAGAGGCTGAAGTTGCCAAACTGTGAGGATCTGGCTGCCTCCGACAGTCCAGAGGCTGCAAACTGTCTGAGGATAGGCATCCCCATGGCTGAGCCCATTAACAAGAGTAAGACCAGTTGATCACGTGACTACATTTATTACACCTGTTTGCTACAGCTATTTATTTTCACTGAATGAATGAGAAGGTGGTTCCTCTACTCAATAAGAGGATGACTATGAGAACCAACATATGGGCTAAGTGCTATTAAACTTCATGCAATGATTAACATGTTTTTTTTTTTTATTATTTCTTATTCAATCATTTGGTCTTTGAATTATCAAAACTTTTGGCATTTTTGCTTGCAAAGGAAGCTTATCATTGCAGCTCTAGGCCAACATACAAGTAATGTGTCAGTTGGTCTCTTTAGTTGTTAATATAATTTCTTGCAAAATTGCCATTTGAATTTATAATGATAAACTGTACGTCTACTGTCATGACATTAATGATATCCGAAATGCACAATAACCAGGAAATATTTTGAAAGCCAGTTAATTATCATCCACCAGGCAGACAAATGTAACAAGGAGAGTGTCAGTATGAACCTAAATGCCTTGTTCCACCTCTTAACACGAACAAGTGAGGTACAACCTTGTCTTGACTTCCAGATCACAAATGTTACAACAACAGTGGGTCAGACTATCGTGGGACAGTCAGTATGACCAAGTCAGGGCGTCAGTGTCAGCCGTGGAATTCCCAGTATCCCCACAGTCACACCTACCTGGCTGTTCGCTATCCCGAGTTAAACGGGGGACACTCGTACTGTCGCAACCCTGGGAACAAGCATGAGGCCCCCTGGTGCTTCACGCTGGATGAAGGAGTTCGCATGGAGCTATGTGAAATTCCCATCTGTGGTGAGTAACTAGAATGTTTATGCCTGTGCTGAATTTATTTATTGTCTTATTATTATTTTATCAACCACAGCAACAGAATGGAGTATGGTAAGATTTCATATTGCACAATCATCTGATATTATTCCTCTCATTCCATCCATCTCCATAGACTATAAAGACAAGTCCGGTGGCGGCAACATGGACATATTGTACACCCTGGTTCCCAGTGTGGCCATCCCATTAGCCATTGCCTTGCTGTTCTTCTTCATCTGTGTATGCCGTAACAATCAGAAGTCCTCCCGGCCTCCTGCCACTCGCCAACCCAAACCAGTGCGAGGACAAAACGTTGAGATGTCCATGCTCACAACTGCATACAAGCCGAAGGTAGAGAGCTGCACATTCAGAATGAAGGTTCTTTCTGTGCCTTACTGAGCCTAGTTGCACTGATATACACAGGGTTCCCACAGGTCTTTGAAATCCTTGAAAGTTTGTGAATTTGAAAAAAAAAAAAAAACTTTCCCTTGAAAGTTTTCAAGAATTGCCCTAAGTAGACATGGGTCAGTGAAAGTGCTTGAATTTTGTGCAAGAAACCCCACAGCTGCCAAAATTGAGTCATGGTCACTAGTGGTGTTGTGGACACTGTACACTGTCTCTACTGTTGACATGAGATTCCATGCGGAACAATGAGCGAGTCATGTTAAGCAAGAGAGCAAATGACGTGATACTTGGGAAATGCAAATTCCAAGATCTCTGTCTCACCAAAGAAAATTACAAAGACTGACTTGACCAAGATCACAAGGACAGTCATTTGGCCAGATGCAGAGGGTACTGCAAATCAATAAAAGTGAACGCCATGGGTGTTGCCCTTCCATCTTAAGCTATATCAGGACATTCGGTCCTTGAATTTGAGGAAAATGGTCCTGAAAAGTCCTTGAATTTGAGGTCAACCAAAGTGTGGGAACCCTGTAAACAGTAAACATGTTGGATAAAGTACCACATCACATAGTGCAACCCCAGAGGTGCAAAGTCGTCACCTACCACAGTGTCAATACTGTAAAGCTCACCAAAATGTACCCATATTTTCCTTGAGCCATAACCTACGTCTCCAAAGGTTTTTTTTATCCAAATTCATCTTTTACTTACTGAGAAATGTTGTGCACAAACAGGCCAAAAACATAACCTTCTTGTGGAGCTAACTAATGTCTGGTAATTGCGTGTATCCTCACAGTATTTTGGATTCTGCCAAGGTGCATTAATTTAAGTGCTACTCCAGTAGGAGGAGGCTGAGTAAAGAGACAAACAGTGTTTTAACTGGGATACATTGCAGCATGCTGGGGTGACTGGGTTCTTTGTGTTTATGCGTGATCTGGAAGAAAGTTCATCTGCACCTCTTTTCCTCTGTTTATCTCTCCCACTGTCTCTTTTTCTACCCCTCTCCCACCATCCATTCTTCATTCTTTTTACCCTCCATTCTTTCCTCCTCCTCCTCCTCCTCCTCCACCCTCTGTCTCTGAACCTCTTTGTAATGTAGATCATCAAACCTCTGCTTCTCTCAGTCAACACACAGACTCACATTAGGATCTGTATCATATTTCTTTCGAGGTTACACACTGACTCATATCATGTCTGTTTATCTTTTTCCACATAATCTTGGTGATGGTGGGCGGGTGGGGTATTTATATAGACAATGTGGCTGCCTGTTCAAAACCAGAGCTGATGCTCAAGGTAATGTGTATGAAATTACCAACAACAGCTGGAGAGAGAACTGCAAGATGCCCCACAAGCGTCAGAATCCATTAATATCTGTGGTTTATTTTGTTGTCTTGCAGTGGAACAAATGAATTGCTGACCCAAATAGGGAAATTATTTCTCGCTATGTTTTCATAACGACACTTTTTCTGTGTCTCAAGTTTATGGTAACGTCAAATTATGTTTCTTAGAGTGACAACCGTGCAGTTATGGGATTATACAGTTGAGGTCAGTATATCGAAATGTTGCTCACACATATCAGACTGCATAACCACTCATTTGCTCTGGATTTCCAGAGCAAAATGCAGTTTTGTTTTCTGTAAGATGTATCTAACATGATACCTAATATTGTGACATATAGACAGATTTATATGTAATTTCTACCTTTGTACAGTGGTAAACTCTCATGTCATATAATCTATCTACACTTTTGCCAAAACGAGTGTCCCTCCTCTCTACCCCGCTAATCTACAGCTTTCTCATAGGTTAGACTGCTACCCGGCAGGCTTTCCTGTGGGGTCACTCAGGGGTCACTGCCTGTGACAATCCATTTAGATACACATAAACATATTCACGCGTTCACATGCACAAACCTGCGGTGTTGTGAGGAGGATCTGAGGGTTTGGGTGTGGGGAGGAAAGAAGGGGTGAAGCAAATCCCAAACTAAAAACATCTGTCTCTCTCTCTCTCTCTCTCTCTCTCTCTCTCTCTCTCATAACATCAGCCACCCCCATACTCCTTTCCTACACACACACCACACATACACACCGCCCCCATCAGAGCAGTGTGTCTCCTGCTCACTGGGGAATTTCTAGAGTGCCTGGAATTTGAACATTTCTGCCAACCTCTCCTCACCTTTTATCTTTCCCCAAGTATAGCTATACACACACACACATACGTTACCACTCCCTCTGTGTGTATCACCTACAGCAAGGATTCTTCAGACTTTGTTTTTTTGTTGTTGCAGATTACAGTTCTCATGTTACATGTATTAACAATGAATGGACTCAGAGCGGGCCCACGGTGGGTGTGGTGGTTAGCACTCTTGCCTTTGCAGCAAGAGGTCCCAGGTTCATAACCCGGTTGTGAACCCCAGCCCCTGCATGCTCTCCCCGTGGTGCGTGGGTTCTCACCGGGTACTCCGGCTTCCTCCCACAGTCCAAAAACATGCAGATTTGGGGACTAGGTTAATTGGATACTCTAAATTGCCCATAGGTGTGAATGTGAGAGTGAATGGTTGTCTGTCTTTATGTGGCCCTGTGATGGACTGGCGACCTGTCCAGGCCTGTCTCGCCCTATGTCAGCTGGAGTTAGGCACCAGCGCCCCCCGCGACCCCTAGTGGACAAAGCAGTAGAAAATGAGTGAGTGAGTGGCCTCAGAGCAGCAGATTTGTATTGTTTTTGTCTTATTGATATAGAAAAATATAATTGGTAAATATTATTATTATTATTATAATATATAAAGACATAATGTGAATGTTTCTTGCCTTGTTAAAGAGCCCACATTTCAGCTCTTGTCTTGTCAGCCTTGTTGGATTTAGCAGTTCAAATAAACCAGCAGTCTGAATCCTTCTCACTGAGCATAAAAGACTGAAAACCACGGTGTCCCTCACAAAGAAAGCTCATAATAATTAAATTAAATTAAATAATAATTAAATGCTGCTTACCTCTCAGATAAATACATTTATAAGCTGTCAGATTGCACAACCTTCCCACAATGCTTTTCAAAGGCTTAAAGGAAGTCGTTGTTTTTTTGTGTCAGTGTTAATTTCACGTCAACATTACATTTCTCCATAAGAGGATCATGGTAAGCAGGGAATAAAGTTCTGACAGAGTAAACAATGGTGTCATCGCCTCCACCACTGATCTCATTCCCCTTTATTGTCTTCTTCTCTCTGCAGAGTAAAGCTAAAGAGCTTCCTTTGTCAGCTGTGCGCTTCATGGAGGAAATGGGAGAGTGCACGTTAGGGAAGATCTACAAGGGTCACCTGTATCTGCCTGGC
This sequence comes from Brachirus orientalis, assembly GCA_016785285.1. Classification (NCBI taxonomy): domain Eukaryota; kingdom Metazoa; phylum Chordata; class Actinopteri; order Pleuronectiformes; family Soleidae; genus Brachirus; species Brachirus orientalis. Next base: position 2,141,265 of record JAFBJR010000235.1, on the reverse strand, counting down.
ATGGACCAGGCACAGCTCGTGGCTATTAAAACCCTGAAGGATATCTCCAGTACCCAGCAGTGGGGTGACTTCCAGCAGGTAAGGAGTGATTTTTTTTTTTTTGCTATCAACTCTCTAAGGCTTAACAATGGCTCGATGTCATGCCTCAGCTTAAAAATCTTCTGTGACCACACTCTTAAATCACAATTCTGATCAAGACACTTGTTTCTTTCTGACCCAGCAAATAATAGTGTTGTGTCAAATATGATCCGCCACCAATAATTGAGATACAGTAAGTGCCAGTGTGAATGTGAGGGGACTACAAATCTGCCAACACCTGTCATATTAGCTCCACAGACAATGACAGTAAAAATGTCAGCTAAAAGCAGAATAATTCATGATAATAACAAAATCATACTTATACAGTTCTTACAGAGATAATGTGTAAGAACCCTAACCCTAACCCATTAAATATGTAAAATGCCAAGACTAATGTTATATGTTTCTTTGAGTAGTGTAATTATCTTAGCCTAAACTTTTCCAACACTTTAAATCCAGAGAAATCAGTATTTCTATGAAACATTTATTTCATGTCACCTTTTAATGTTGTTATCTGCTTTACCTTATCTGCTATAACTTCCGTTTCATCAATAGATGTTTATCAGCTTTGGTCAAAGACAACAATTCCCATTACCTCATTCAGTTTCCCATCATCCTCTGACTATTTTATTTTTGGTGACCTCTCATGGCTCTCCTGCATTACCTACATCACCCACTAGGGGGATGCAGCCCACTCTTTTGGAATCACTACTTTAATGAATAGAATCATCCAGACAGGATATACAGTAGAAGGGATATAAAGTATGCAATAGGTGTTATTTTAAAAGGAATAGAACAATATAGCTTTTCTAAATAGTGTGTCATGTTTAATTTGCACATGCTTCAAACTGGTAAATGTGTAATTGGTAAAATGTAATACAAAACTGAACTATTGCTGTCTCAAGCAGCTTCTTTTCCTTTGGAAAGATCATCCCTCCCACAAGACCTGAAGCATGACTTGTTATATTTCCACAGGAGGTAAACGTGGTGGGAGAAGGGAGACTGTATATGGCTGGAAGTCACTGAACAGTGGATGAATTCGCTTGAAATAGTTCCAAAAATAAACTGTGACTCCCGACAGGTTGTCCAGACAAATTTAGGCATAAAGGAGGATTGAAACAGATAGTTTTTGTAAGACGTGATCCTCACTTTCCATTTGCAGTGAGTCAGACTGACCTAAATCTCTGGTATTTAAACACCTCAGTAGTCCTGAAAAAAGACCATAAATATAAGATCAGTCTCAGAGCAGCAGATGTATGCGATTAATGCATTTTGAAGCAACAAAGATTAATAGCAATGTCACACTGCTTCCATCCTCGAATGTATCTAAGTCTTGAGTCTGTAAAATCTTCCTTTGCTTCTTTCTTTATTTTTACTCAAACACTGATGTGACTTATTGTGTTTTCCAACACAGGAGGCTGCGGTGCTGACAGAGCTGCAACATCCAAATGTGGTGTGTCTGCTGGGTGTGGTGACCCAGGAGCAGCCGGTCTGCATGCTCTTTGAGTTTCTTCCCCAAGGTGATCTCCATGAGTTCCTCATTATGCGTTCACCACACTCTGACGTTGGCTGCAGCAGCGATGAGGATGGCACAGTGAAATCCAGCCTGGACCATGGAGACTTCCTGCACATGGCCATACAGGTGCAATTTGAGAGCAGTTTGGTCTATGAACTGGTCTGTTTCCTATGTAAAGGTCCAATATGGAACATTTGGGGTTAGAAATTTGAATGGAATGGAATATACTCAAATTAAAGGCCACCATAGTTTTCCAATGCAGGCAAGTCACTGCCTGTCACTACTTTATACACTATGGACCTATAAACACATTGTCATTTTAGTTCAAAATCAATGTCTAGTCAGGTATTATCCATCAGCTCTTGTCAGTGTGATGACTACAATAAACACAAATTTTAACAGTTGTTGTTTTTCTCATTTTAATTTTAATCTAAACCAGGTGGCTGCTGGGATGGAGTACTTGGCCAGTCACTTCTACATCCACAAAGACCTCGCTGCGCGGAACATTTTAGTTGGCGAACAGCTTCACATTAAGATTTCAGACCTGGGTCTCTCCAGAGAGATCTACTCCTCAGACTACTACTGTGTCCAGCCTAAAACCCTGCTGCCCATACGCTGGATGTCTCCAGAGGCCATCACCTATGGCAAGTTCACCACAGACTCGGACATCTGGTCGTTCGGTGTTGTGTTGTGGGAGATGTTCAGCTACGGCCTGCAGCCTTACTATGGCTTCTCCAACCAGGAGGTGATGGAGATGGTGAGAAAGAGGCAGCTGCTGCCCTGTCCTGAGGACTGCCCACCAAGGTGTGTTCATGATAATGTTATAGTTCATATGAATGTACTTTCATTAAGTTTTAACCAACTATATTATTTTGGCAAAGAAAAATAAATCAGCTTTGAAATGGAAGTTAAATTATTTATCTATAACTGTCATCAGGAAAACCAGTATTTCAATTTAACATATATCGATGAGTCTGTGATAATGACATATTACAGTCATTTATGACCTAGGGATAGGGTTAGCTTCACATTAGAGACAGCTTTATTTCATTCTTATTTTCACTTATATGTGAATCTTCTATCTTGCAGGTTCTATGGTTTGATGACTGAGTGTTGGCAGGAGGGACCAGGACGCAGACCAAGGTTCAAGGACATCCATGCACGTCTGCGAGCCTGGGAGGGGCTTTCATCCCACGCCAGTTCTAGCACCCCCTCTGGTGGTGGAGGTAACGCCACCACCCAGACCACCTCCCTTAGCGCCAGCCCCGTCAGCAACCTCAGCAACCCTCGTTATGCTGCTGCCGCAGCAGCAGGATACCTCTACCCAGCCCAGGCTATTCCATCACCAGGCCAGATGGCTCCCATTCCAGCCTGGACACCCATGGCTGTGCCCCAAACCCACCAGCGCTTCATCCCCGTCAACGGATACCCAATCCCTACAGGATACGCAGCTTTTCCTGCCCACTTCCCTCCTCCAGCTCCACCCACCAGGGTAATCCAGCACCACCTCCCGCCTCCTAAAAGCCGCTCACCCAGCAGCGCCAGTGGCTCCACCAGCACAGGTCATGTCAGTGGTGTCCCCTCCACCACAGGTTCTAACCACGATGCCAATGCACCCCTGCTTTCCCACTGCATCATGCCAGGGAGCGGCGGAGTTTCAGCTCAGATGTATGGACAAGTTACCCAGAAGGGGATGGGACAGCTGGACCATGGATCACAAACATCAGCGCTGCTCAATGCTGATTCTGATGTACTGATGTACAATGACTCTGTCATCACCGCAGACCTGTAGAAGTATAGACAGACTAACACTTTTTTTTGTCTTGGGACCCAAGTATGAGAAGTTTGGCCCCTCACCCAGAGACCTGGTATAAACAAATCTAATGTGATCACACAGAGACAAACAGAAACAGGTCTGGATGCACATCTGGGTGTGCAAGACACAGTGTCGCAGCTACACAAGCATATACACAGCTGTTTGACTTTTAAATGCCTTACAGGTTCCAGCAAGTGTACTTATTACCATGGTTGGAAAATGTTTTATATTTTAACCTCTTGTAAATATGGTACTTAAGTCCTGAATGAACAAAATACAAAGATATATATTCAAAAGAACATTTTTATATGGAAAAAGGTGAAAAGTAGCATGAACATCCTGTTTTTTTACCCTCTGACAAAGAAAGGTTCAAAGGTGTGTTTCATGCAGGACATTCATATCATGACCTTTAGGTGCCTTTGAGCAACAGTGTGATTTGCTTCTCAAATTGTTTCTAAGCATGACAATACAAAAGTACGTTAAAGGAAATGGGAAGAATGGGAAGAACCTAGAGATGTGGTGGGTTTTACTGAAAGGGCCAGTGTCGAACTCACCAAATACAACTCTATAGCAAGTGCACAGGTGAAGTAACTCTGCCATGAAACTAGACCCTGAAACCAAACCTTAGTTGTTTAGATTTTTACATGGGAGCTTTTCCATCAAAGCAGCTGAAAAAAAAATGCTTGTTCATCATCATTTTCTTGCAAAATCCTTTCAGAAATGACAACTGAATGTTTTCACTCAACCTCAACATGACACTAAAGCAGCATGGACCCACGTGGACCTTTTATTTCACACCTCAGGACACTGCAGTCTGTCCAGGCTGTGACTGAATATTAGATTCTGCGTCAGCCTCTCTCTTCCCTTCCATTCCCCAGTCTTCCTTTGATAAGGTAGCATTAATGTGTTTCACTCTTATCTCTGCACCTCTCATCATTCTGTCTGCTATCTTAACTGTCTCTATCTTCCAACCTCCCAGCAAATTTGGGTATCTAACTTCAAAGCAGGCAGCAGAGAGCCGCCGGCCGGAGCTACAAATGAAATCACACAGTAGTTTTATCCTCTCAGGCCGCACAGCTGAACAGGACTGCATTTCGTTCTCTATATAAAGGCAGGTGCCAATTTTACTGTCAGTCATGTTAACTGAATTTTCAGGCCTTTTAGATTGGATGTAATATTTATTACATCCAATCTATCTTTTTTTGGGGGGGGGTGCATAAATGTTGAGGGAATTTGCATCTCTGTCCTTTTACTTTTTTTTACAGTATGTATTGTGTGAATAATAAGAATAATAATAATAATAATAATGTCATTTGAGAAATGGAGGAATGAAACAACACAAAGCAGGCAACACTTTTTTTTAAACATACGCATCCAGTGTATCAGTCATGTATGATTTGGATGCATTTATTCTGATAATCATGTTGCGATATGAAGGTGTGTGTGTTCCTGTATATGTTACCTCTTTAGAACCTTTTCCAATATAAATACTGACTTTACCAGGATCAATAGTCCCCAGGGGGACCAAAACCTGGTCCTATAATGAGGCAGAACCTAATTTAAAAGTGGTTACTGGTTATGGTAAAGGTTAGGGTTAACGCTTTGATTAGGCTGTCCACATGGATTGAAGTCAGTGCAGTAAGAACAACTGCAAGAAGAATAACTGTATAAATCTGTGTGTGTGTGTGTTTGGTAAATGAAAAACTTTCAGTTCTGTAATCACACGATGCCTCATGTGTCTCCCGTGATTACATGATAATGGATGATTAAGATGCATGGCTAAATTTGAAGCTTTTATTTGATGAGAAACCAGCTGCAGAGCAGGTCGTGCTCGTAGCTGTGTTGCAGACAATCGTTGCTTTCCATCATTCAAGCAATTTTTTCTTTATGTGTTGCACTCTGCTGTTGTTTGTTGACATTGTTACCAACCTGATATACAGTATCTGTCAGTCAACCACACAATTCACACCACGCAAGGATATCCTGATGGCAAAAAGAACAGTTTTTCACATAAAATAAAATAAAAAAAGCATTGTTGGACAGCCAAGTTTTCAGGAGACATTTGCTGAATGTATAGATAAACAAGATAGTTCACTTATCTCGTCCTAATGTCCTGGCTACTAACTGATGACAGCATGTGCTGGAAGTAGACTGTAGAGTTAATATTTAAGTCAATCAGATTCACATTAGGCAGACGGAGCTTTAAAGTTAAACATTGAAATCCATCTCATAAGTATTTCAAGTACACTAAAGTAAAAAAATGTCCATCAAGTTTTCTTTTCACTTTTTGTTTTGTCTCTCTTTTTTTTTTTTTTTTTTTTTTTGAGTTTGTAAACATGCCCCCTATCATGGGAAGGACATACTGTATGTGTACTGCTATAATAGAGCAAAAACCACTTGTACACAAGACTGTGAATCTTAATCTTGTCTAGGTTATTTTTTGGTAAAATCAAATAACGGAACCTTTTCCCATTTCACTTTACATACATCTTAAAGATAAAAAGATCATTAAAAACCCATTAAGAATTTAATAACAATGGACCCATCAAAAGGTTTACATTCTTATCCTTTTGACCAAGAGAGACCTTTGTCTTTGTAATTTGTCCAAACATTTTTTGCACAAAGTTTTGTATTTGCAAAAACATGTATTAAAATGATGTTTGATTAACCCTGTTAAGTCATGATCATGAATTTTTGCTTTCAGCGTTGTAAGGGCAGTGTGATTCCACTGGGTGGCATCAGAGTCCTCAGTGTTTTTGATTTTTTTTTTTCTTCCCCTGAGTCATTGTGCCTCAATCTCAGTGACCATTGTTGGCCACGTGGTGGTGCCCTTTAGCTGAGTTTTTTACTGTAGGCAACGTCAGACAGCTGAAAATAATATCAGTCTCACTAGAACTTGGCTAAAGATGTAAAAGTGACTTAAGTTACTGTGCTTCTGTGCCTGCCTGTGTGCGTTTTCTCCCATTTCCTGCTCAAAGTCACATTTTGCACTTTAAATGAGCTGTGTGTGTGTTCCAGGTATTACTTCTGTTGTGGGGACCTAAATCTGTTCACACAATCACATTATAGCGACTTTTCCTTATAGGGAAAAAACAAAGACCCCATAATGTAAATTATTACATTTTAAGGTGAAGACATGTTGTAGGATGAGGTTAGGGTCAGGCTAAGGTCAGGGTTAGGCCAGTAGAAGTTATGTCCTTTTAATTTAATGTCCTCTGAAGTCATGGAAACCAGACAGTGTGTGTGTGCATGTGTGTGTATTCTTGTACTTGCTGCAGAGTGAGGACCAAATTTTGTATAATTCCTACAAAGTGAGGACATTTTGGCTGGTCCTCACTTTTTTTCACCCCTTAAAAGGGCTTTTTCAGGGTTAAGACCTGGTTTTAGGGTTAGGGTTAGAATTGGGTTTAGGTTAGGGTTAGGCATCTAGTTGTGATGGTTAAGGTTGGGGTGAGGGGCTAGAGAATGTATTATGTCTATGAGGGTCCTCACTCTGATAGAAGCGCAAACGTGTGTGTGTGTGTGTGTGCGTGAGTGTGTGTGTGTGCCACAGGTGTCATCCACACTATCTTTATCTACCCACCTTGATACTCACACATGTAAATCAGCATAATAGTATAGACTGATAGTTGACCTAAATTGCAAAAGCAGTTCCTCATACGATTATTAGTGTCATCAGTTTGCTGATGTTTAAAGGTTGAGATTTAAGAAAATAATTCTACATAATATAACCCCTTTGTTACATCGAAAGAAAAACATTTGTTTAAATTTATGTCTGTTCATGTGTTTCCTGTCTTTTGACTTTCCCCCAAACTTCCTCTTCGTGACACGCCTGTTTCGTAGAAACACATCTATGATGATGCCTCGTGCTTATGTATGTATGTCAAAATTTTGAGCTGCAATGTGCTTACACAATTAATGCGCAAGTAATATGTACAATATTACTATTTCTAGTGCATCGGTAAAGGTATTACGTATGTCAGAGGTGTAGGCTACAGTACATAGGCATAGCTGCGTAACCAGTTACAGGTCCGCTGTATCGTAGACATTGTATTCTTTATGTCTGTGAGTGACAGCTTTAAAGTATAATGCACAGTGTCCCAGTTCTAAATTCCCACTGGTTTGAAGCCTAAAGAACTTCCTGTGACAAGATCATGTCACTGAGGACGACCGCACCCTCACCAGTGACAGACGAGGCCCGAGGGCACTCCCTGCTACAGGAGCCTCATTTGGCCTTTTGAGCTCAGGGTAATGTCTTGTAATAGATGTTGAGAGTGCAGGAGAGGCTGAAAAGAAAATGGATGGGAATTTGGCTTAAAGCATGAGAGAGATGAATAAATGAATAAAGGGTGGAGGAAGATACAGGTAGAGTACTCTGAATGGCTGAGAGGGATTCACTTGAAAGTACAGCGTAGCGTGAGAGGGATCATCGGGGTCAGTCGTGTTTCTTCTTAATCGTAGAGTAGATGGATCCATGAATAAATGGTTTATCAGTGTAATGACGATTGGAAGGAGCTGAAACATAGAGGACTGAGGTAAAAAATATATATATTGTAGAAACAAGTTCAGTGTTGAATGCTTCTCCATTCTTACTGTTTACAAATGAACTTTTCTTGCATAATTTCGGCCACCAGCTGACAAATAGTAGAAAAAAAAATGCTTATTTATGTGCACAACAGTCAAACATAGGCACTAGCTCCTAAAACTATTTATTTAAGTATTTCTCTAAAGGCTACTTAACAGCTAGGAAGTAGAGAGCAGCTCTAAATTAGGAAAAAATGCCCAAAGATAATCCATATTAAGATCAACATGTATCATTTTATCTATAACATAACCTACATCCGCATATTTTGGCAAAATGATAACATCCTTGGAAGGGGTAATTCATCTAGAAATTGAAAACAGTTTACATTTATTTACAAATTATTTGAAATTGTTTAATGACACAGGTCAAATATTTAGGCCCAAATCCAAGGTTTTGCTGATTTTGGTCATGTTTTTTTTTTTCTTCTTCTTTTAATATAATTTTACATTTCACAAAAGACAAGAAATGGGAAGCTGTCAACTGACTCTTAAAATTATTCTAATTTTTAACAGTTTTCTGATACTTTTAAGAACTTACTTACTATTACTATGTAATCATACTACATTTAAAGGCATTAAATAATAAACCTCTCCACATCGGTGCACAAAATAAAACTAAATTTAATCCTCAGTCCTCAGTGTGGTTAACATGATTCTTCCCATGCAGAACAATTAAAAGAAAAGCAGAGCTTTAATGTCAACAAATGTAAAGTCTTTTGCTACAACTATAAAATGATGACCTGAGTTTTAGAAATGAGATTGAGAGAAGAAAAGAGAGAGAGAGAGACTGAGTTTCACCATCCTCTCACCTTGTCACAATGGTGCTGGAAGCCTCCAACAAGCCCCTGATTGTTGGGGAACATGAGCTGTTTTTGTTCAGGAGCTGACAGGAGCTTGACCTCCGCTGTCCGTGCTGCCAGACACTGACCTTGAAGAGAGGAAATGAAATGAAGCCTTTGAACGCTGTCAAGTGAACTATCAGTGCCTGGTTCAGCTTTCCTGGAGGCCTTGACACAGTTAGGGTTATTCAGACTGTATAGTCATCTGCCTGGTTCATGCCAAATAGATTCTACAGATACAATTAAGTCATTGTTTCTCTCACGACTAAACTGCTGCTTTGGTTAAAGTTTATCAGTAAAGGAATTTGTTTAAAAGTAAAAGAAAAGTAGTGATATTGATGTATGTGCAGAACGTTTTCAAATTTTCATAATCTCACTTCAAAAGCTAGTTTTATACCGCAACAGAAACAAACTTTGTAGATGTTACCACCAATGATTAAGTCTTAATGCCTGGCAGATATATATACTGTATATCTAGATATATTCTACTATATTAATAATGAGTTTTATATATATATTTTTTAGAGATGTTAACATTTGCTCGTTGTTTTGATTTACATTTTATTGAATTGTTTTTGGACAAATGGGTGGAAAAATGTTTTCAAGGAATGCTTCATTATGGGATGGGGTCTGTTTTTCGTTAGAGCTAATAGTGAAACATTTTTGCTGGACTCGGCTTCACTGGAGTTTTTTTATTGGTCTGGTAATTCAACATCATATAAAAACAATGCGTTTAGTTTGATGTTCGTGACTTTCATGTTTCTCGGCAAAATGGCCCTTTAGGGAGATATATAAGAATATTGTGCCACTTTGAGGATCAGAATAAATGGTAATAAATAAAGTGGACAACCCAAGATCACCAAGAAAATAAAGGACAGAACCACACACAAGGCTACATATACGTATAATGTCCCTGTTCCTGAACTTCCTGTCAGCAACGTTACCTGCTCAGGTGTTCATGCGCAGCCTTGTACTGGCTGTGTCTTTGGCAGCTGAAACTCATTGTTGAGGTCAAAAGCATTCAGCTGTTTTAAACATTAAACGTCCCCTCATTGTCAGACAGATACTCACACGGCTGCCGAGTCAGAGAGACGAGTAGAGAACAATAGTGCGAAAGCTGGATCTACATTCCTCCCGTCACATGACCCTGCATTTTCCACTTCAGTTTAACTTGAATATGAATCTTTCAAGGCTGTTTGCTGTCGTCTCATGACAGCACAGTTATGGCGGGTAGATTTTCCCACTGACTGACAGATATGAAGGTTCACGGATGGTAAAACATCTGTCAGCGCAGGACAGTTGTATGATTTTAGGTGAATGTAATGACTCACATTCATTTATCATCTACTGCTTATTCCTCCATGTGAGAGTCACCAATCCAAGCTGAGATACACCCTGGACAGGTCGCCAGTCCACTGCAGGGCCACACAGAGACCAATAACCATTCACTCTCACACCTACGGTCAATTTACAGTGTCCATTTCACAGTCATGTTTTTGGACTGCGGGAGGAACCTGGAGAACCCAGAGAAAACCTTCACACACGGAGAGAGCATGCAAACTCCATGCAGAAACCCGTGTCGTTTTGCTGCATAGGCAACAGCACTAACCACTACACCAACCATGTGACCTATGATGACTCACAGTGTGGTTTAATTGAAGGTTTGCAGCCTGTCATGTTTAATGAAGCTGTTACAATAGACGAGTTGTGGATTACTGTGCCTAGTTCTAGTTTTGGTTGTACATTGTACCTGGTTGCTGTGCTTGACAGTGTGTTTTCCTGAGTGGGCGTGTCTTGTCTTCCAGGCACCTACGTCTCCTCCACAGCTGCTCTGCCCACCTCACTCATTACCTGGGAACCTCTGGAGACTGTGACTCTGAAAAAAAAAACAACAAAAAAAAAGAATCTAAGTACATCAGCCTGTTGACACTTTCTGTTGTTGTCAGCCACTGTCAGCGCTAAAACCCTTTGTCACCACACAGAATTTTTAAACTGGATTTGGGCAGATTAGATTCAGAATAGATTAAAGTTCGCCTAAAAATACCGAGGTCCAAGTTGCTCAGGTGCAGGCTGTCTCCTAATCTCCTTTCTGTTTATGTCTGCTGTTCCAGTGTAAGAAAGCGCCACACACCACGTGTGTTTGCAACTGCTGTCACAAAGTAGATGTCAAGATGCTGAATACCTTGGTGTTCATTCTGAATGTAGTTAATTAGAGACCTCCTGTTGTGTCAGTAAGAGAGTCATTGGGAGAGAGAAGTTGTAAATGCATATTGCGGGGATTAAGGATATAAATAATCTGCAACAGATACATCACCCATATACAGTTCTTGACATTTGTTAAAACAAACATCAATGCATGTTCTCAACAATGTGTTTCACTGCAGGTCATCCCTGAATGACTACACAGAAATCAAAAAACGTCATAATTGGTCAATATCTTTAACACTTCTTATTTTTATTTTTAACTGTTAGTCAGATTAGATGGGAGGACGTTACTTTGAGGACTTGAGATCACTTTGGAAATGTTATAGCTTTTCACTGGGTTCGGTGCAAATATATTAGTAGGTTTTGTTTGCCAACAAAAAGAATCATCATTAATTGCAGCTGTGGAGGAAATCATATCCTTTAAATAACATGTGCAGTTAAGACAGTTATGACTGTTGACTTGAAAAAAAATCCAAACAATGATCTTATACTAATGTACTGTAAATGCACAATATGCTCAGTCTATAGTCTTTACAGTCATGTTAGTGGTGCTTTTAAGGCTGTAATCTTGCTGCAAATGATGTTGATGATGTTGGAGTGATGACTGAATAATTTTACTCTCTCATTGTTATGTTAATTTTTAAAATGTGTCCAGGAACAAAGTGATTTTCTCATCCATTAGAAATGTTTAGTCACTGATGAAGGCACAAACAATGATTTGGGGCTTTGATTCAATTTTGAGCATTTTTAGTTGATGGAGGCAAATGTGTATTTACGCGCCCATTTCCCCTCCTTCTCCTTTGATTCTCTATCCACTCCTCTCACATAATATCGTACACTCCTTCCCCTTTCTCCTTTTCTCCCTCTCCTCCCACTCCACTCAGACTCTCTATCTAATAATCCATCCATCTTTGTGCTGGAATGGAGCTCTAATGCCTTCCATCTGCGTGTGTTCCTGGTGGGGCTCCAAGGGCAAGGCCTGCCACTCTTTATTCTCCCCCCCCCCAATCTCCACTTCAACTCCTTTCCAACAAAACCCTGAATCTGGTTCCACTCAGCTCTGAAGTCTGAGATCTCTCTTCATACTGGGGCCCCTGCTGGCCTGGGGCAGCAGGGGGTGGTCAGTCTGAGATTCTGGGTCACGATGAAATATATAAGCCAATGAATCTCATACGTTAAGTTTGCCGATGAGCAACATCTCTCAAGACACCAATTTTAGAGAAGAAACTGTACAGCTGCTAAATAATCAATTAAATACCCCAAAAAAGCTGATAGATATGCACTATGAACATGTGATGACACTGAAGCAATTTAAGTTCAATCTTTACCCAACTGCTCATCTTATAAATATAGTAAAAGTTCAAATTTATACAACACTTTTCTAGTTTTGAAAGCCTTTCCAACTGGTCAAATGTTTTGTCTCATGAAGACCACGGATCAAACATGCTTAGTCGCCAACACGTATTACCCCCTGAGCCACAGCCGCCCACTGTACAACAAAACATATGACTATGACCACCTAGTGAAACTACATGTAGACTGACAGAGATGTTGACATTTGAAGAATGACTAAGTGTATACAGGGGGCAGCATAAACTGCAGGAGTTTAGGGGATTTGGAGCATGTTGTTGTAATTATGGCAGATTCATATCATCATGATATAAAAACACCAGTGTATGAGTCACGATTTAAGTATGTTATGACAAAACTACAGTTGAATTTTAACCTTGTGTGCCTCATTTTAATTTTAAAGAAAAATCCATCATTCGTTTTAGCAAATCTATAGAGGAGCAATGGTTTTACATGCCATGTAGTTATGCAGGAATGTAATTTTTAGGAGACTGTGTTGGTCACACTTATGTATAAGAAAGAGATTTTCTTGCTTATGAATTCCGTCTCATGTTGTGACCAACACATTGCTGCAGACTCAATAAAAATGCCTTTGAAGAGACAACCTGATTTGGATTAAAAGCAGTGAGTGGGTACAGGTGTTGGAGCTGTTTTCGCCTTGTCTCCAGTTTTTGTGCTAACTAACAGTTAGTTTGTTTTTCAGATTTTCTTTTTTTTTACTATGTTTTAAACAAATAGGTCAACAATTGCAAAGATGAGAAAATTGATGTCACTCTAATGTCTTGTGTCTGTTAATTATGGAGGTGAAGTCAGCTGGCAGGTGCAGTATCGCCTGGATGACCTGGTTCTGCAAGCCATCTATTTGCTTCCCAGTGTCACATCTCACTTGTGTTTTTGTGACTAGACATACCAGTCTGGGCTCCTCCACATGGTGAAAGATTGTGTAGTGCGCGACCCCCTCATCGCTGGTCGATCATGTTGTATGAACTTCACAGCAACTACTAGAGTTGTGTAATCTGGGACACACACTGATCCTACACTTCTGACATTTTAGATGGTGTGTGTCATAAAGTCTGCGGGAATGTCAGCGTGACCTAAAACAGGACTGGCAAGCCAGGACAGCTAATTATATTAGTCCACAGAAATTGTTTTATTTACTCAGTACATGAGACCATGGCTGTGCATCAGGAGGCACCACTAGTTTGCATAGGTTCAGTTCAATGTAGGCCCCCAGGTCCCTTTTCCCTGGGGCCCCCAAGGTTTCTTGAAATGTCCCTGCAGAGGCTAGAACAGTTGAAAACTGATGCTATGAGGTATTACTTCTCATTTGTTTCAATTTGAGCCAAATTAGCCAGTAGATGGGCATGTTTCATGTTACTTGTATGTTGCAAGGCATTTCAAGTAGACGAAATCAGAGGAGAAAACCCTAAAAGCATAGATACTTAAAATTTAATATCAACTTTGCAGTTTGCATCACACTGCTTCTGCCTAAATATGAAATGCATTTTAGTATCAAGGACTGTGTTTGAAGCCGTTTACAGCCCTGGAGGTAGAGTTTGGTATGAGCAGAGTGTGGACTTTATAATTAATATTTGATCTTGATAGTGTGATTCGTAACAGTGAAAACATGATGACACAACATGGCATATACTGCAGTACTCGCATTTTCTTTGCCTATTCCCATCTTCCTCTTGCTGCCTCCCCCCCCATCTCCTCTCCTCTTCCTCTGCTCCTGCCCTCCTTCTCTTTTTCATCTCATACTCTCTCCTCTGCTTCCACTTTGATATCTTGTTTTAAAGGTCTGTGTCTGTACTTGCATGGGGCACACACGCACACATACACACAAATTCACCCGCACACATAAACACGTGTAACAACATTTCTCATTATCGGCCCCAACCGACAGCCGGTGTTATAATCACGTCTTCTGTTTCTTTGTTATGATGCAAACACACACATATTCACAGCTATTTCATCTGGTTTTCCGTGCATCTTCCACACGCAAGCACATTGAGTCATATTTCTCTTTCTCTCTCTTACACACACACAGATGTCAAAGACAGAACTGCAACAAAGCCACGGCCCCAGTGTTGAACAGAGCCAGAAATAGCATTGAGTTTGACTTGGAATCGGCTTAAGTCTTCAAAGAGAACAGTTTTGATGGAGTAGAGAGAGTGGGGGGGATGGAGCAGATCTGGTTGTTATATCCAGCTGTAAAAAAAGGGGCAAAAAACTTCAAAGACTCATGTTGCCATGGTAACTGAATAGTGCCTACTTTAAAGCCCCACACCAGTGCCCCCACCCCACCTTTACTCAGACACGCATTCAGTACAATGTGGCAAATGTATTCATACAAATAGAAGTGAGTTCACATTTACTCCCTGATCTGTTGATATTTTTCCCTCATCATCTCCTCTTCCCCCCCCCTTTTTTTATGGATTATGATGCTGTGCATATCCAGCAGAGATCATATCGATGTGTGTAGGGATTGGAACCACAGCAGCTGATTAAGCGCTGATAGGGTTAGCAGCTATTGCTTTAGTTAGCCTCTGTTAAACGATTGCTTCCGGCTGCTTTTTCATGATTTTCCATGTTGATGTTAGTGGCTTGTTCCCTGTAATTATAACATGCAATCACATTGCAAGTGTGTTTGTAATCAGATCCATTGCCCAGTGTGTTTTTTTCCCCTTTCCCTTTTAAAAGACTGCAGATTAAATTGATGCTCTTTCCTTAACTTTTAAATTGATTTTTGATTGATTAAATTGAATTGATTAAGCACCAGCTAAACCTTTTGTCCCTTCAAGAATAAACTGTGTTTTTTATTATCTTTTACCACTGTGTAAATATCCTCTGCCTTTTATTTTATTTTTTACATCAAGAGTAAAAATGTGTAGATGACCAAAAGTAAAAGTAACACTGAAGAAATTGATCATTACTTTATTTGTGCAGCATTTATACGCTGCTATGTGGCTTAATTTATTAAGTAATACAAAGTAATTTGCTTTGTATGAATAATTTCAATCAGCAAAGTAAATGAAGCTGTCAGATGATGTAGTGAACTGACAGTGAAATAACAGTTCAGTGTGGTACTACTAGTAATGATTTTACTATTACTCCCAGAAAAGCCTCTGAAAGTTGTAAAGGTTTTAGACAATTTTGTCTGTTACTCAGATTACTAATTGTTTTTACTTTGTAAGCCTCACAAACTTTTTGATTCACTTCTCAGCTCTTTTCTTCTTTGCCTTTGCTCTGACCTTCACTCACAGCCACGTGAACTACTGTGGTCTGTCATGCATTAAGAAGGACTCGGTCCAGCGACTTTGTCCCCGGAGCGTTTCCTGTCTGCAGACGGATGACTGCCCAGAGACTCTGATGCTCTGAAGCTGCCAGTGAGTTTGCGTCAACTGAGAGAGAAGAGATTGTTTACATCCACGCGGAAAGGAATCAACCAAGAGAGAGCATCTAATGAGTGAGTCAGGACTTCTGTAACGCTCCTCTTATGTTAGAGACTGACATTTAAAGCAATTTAGAGGGCAATTCTCTCGATAGTGATGCATATTTTTACAGTTCTTCTGTTGTCCTGATGTGTTATAGTAATGATACCCACTAAAAACCCATGAGATTATAGGTGGTTTTCTTTCTACCCCTTCATCTCTCTCTGACTAGACATGAAGAGAGAGTGGCTGATGACTTTATTCAACTTGATGATGAAATGTATTAGGAGCAGCTGAGCCCAGACCATTTCATTTGAGGCTGACCCTTGAGCAGCTGGAGAAAAGGGAGTTGCGGTGATGACATTTGTGGACTTAAAACCAGTGTCATAGGACATCATACATCCAGTCAGTCACTGTACCCATAGTTAAGGAAAGCAGGTGAGCCTTTTATTGGATATTTTATGTTTTTTTATTTTTATTTTTTTTACTTCTGATACTTGTGACACTTTGATATGATTGATTGTATTTTATGTGGAGACTTTTCAAAGGAAGTTTGTGAAGCTGCAATTCACTCTTTTCTAAGAAACAGAACTGAATCTGTTAAAGTGACTGAGCAATAGTAAAACTAAAATGTCACATCTGGTTTACCCAAGCAAAATCCACTCTAAAGCAGATCAACATCAAGTTGTAATGAGAACTAGCCCATGACCTCCTCCACCTGTAACTAGATTATAGACAGAATGTATTATACTAAATATAATTGTTAGCTATTGTCATGAACAGGGAGCAATATTTTTAAAAATAATACCTTTATGAATCACACTTTTAAATGTATTTTGCATTTTAAATACAGACGTCCATTTGTTATTTATTTTTTTAATATCAATTAGCATCAGAAATGTTTTTTTTTTATTGTGAACTGTGTATCATTCCATATCATAAAAACACTTTTATACTTTCTGTGACCTACCATCATGAATATCATTATCGTGATGGAATACTGTGATATGATTTTAAGCTAATTTCCCACATCTTTTTCACATGACCGGCCACCCTCATGACCAGGCTGGACACTCACTGGCCCCCAAGGTTTGAGACCCACTGATCTAGTCTTTTTAAATTAACACAACATAGCAGATTTTTTGCAATTTTGTTACTGGGAAGACAAGCATTAACTTTACCAATGTGACAATCACAGTAAACCAAAATGCTGCGTACATTTTTTCCTGATGATGGCGTTGAATAAGCGATTCAAGAATCATTTGCTCAGGACATAACCAGAAACGTACTGTATATACAGTGGTAAAACAACTGATCAGGCCAAAGAGAGGCCATGAGAGTGTCACATGTGTTAAATGAGCCTATACAGCCTGTAAAATGAAACAACTGTGTCCTTTGTTCATGAGCTATTTCTGATGTGATCGAATGTGCTTTTTGTTTTCATTTCTGCGCCTGTCCCATAAACATGATTCGAAACAGTCAACTATCAGTTTAGAACAAAAGCATCCATTAGAGCTCTGTGTACCAGATGTTTCCGTAGAGTCTCATTCGTCCAGATCATAATTATCAAAACGTCATTGAACCTGATTCAGTCTTTTGTTGTCTATCTATGTGTAAAGGTGTTTTACAAGGTCCTGGTTTGACAGGATGATTGCTGCATGCCTCCACACGTCAGTATCAACCCCTGTGTTTACTGATTGTTGAAGTATGTGACATCTATTAACATGACATGAGAAGATCAAGTAGCATTGTCTGCTTCCTGTACACAAACATTTTTATAAAGGGGTTGTGCAACCTTAACCTAGCATAAAATCTGGTCTTGCTTCGCAGCTTCCATGTGTAACAAGTATAACTCGCTCCTGAGCCAAATATTTCTTATCTGCAGTGTGGATGAAAGCCTTTGTCACTGTTTTTAAGCCAGATGTGAAATGCCAGAGTCTTCCTGCCATGCTTTGAAGAGCAACTCTTGTATCTCAGCCCAAATCTCATTAATACATTCACAAATCCTCGACTAATCAGCTTCACTTTCTCCTCCTCTACCCTTTATCTTTGCAAACCAGGTGGCTGTGGGTCTGGATGGTATTTAAAATAATGCAAATGTTGTAATTCTGTGAAACAGATTCCTTTGTTTTCTTTAATCGTGATTCCCCATTTGTGTTAATGACGTATTTGGCTCAGAGGTGCTCTCTCAACAGAGATAATGCCACTCAGGATTAGTCATTTTACAGATAGATGCGGTGCTTCGGCTGAGCTGCAGCCGATATCCAACATCATAACAGCACAATTTGCCCTCTTCTTCCATTTTGATGTGTTTCAGCAGGGAAAGCACTGATCACATTAATGATGGCCATGTTCGGTTCATACAAATCAGAACAGTGTGACAGTGGACTATCTTATACCCTAGACTTGGGAGGCTAAATGGATCTCAGCCATTATTTACACCAGTGATTTTCCTACTGTGACTTGTCAAATTTACACTTGTCAAAATCTACACAAAGGGCTCATTGCACATCAGCTAATGGATGTTATTTGGTGTGTTTTATCACTATATCTAGTGCATTGTCACATTTCCAAACTAAAACCTGGAGTCACATATAGAATCACTGTTTTTATAAACATGACAATATTGATATAACTACAGAGGAATGACACAGGTTGACCAGTTTTTTTAATAGTGTTCGTCTGCAGCTGCCCCACCACGCACACGCAGTCTGGTTTCCATGACTTCAGAGGACATTACATTGACTTACTTTAATTTCCTGGAAGCTTACTCTGAACTCAACCATAACTACTCCTGGCTTTATCCTAATCCTAATCCTAATCCTAACCCTAACCTCATCCTAACCCTACAACATGTCTTATCCTTAAAATGTAATAATTTACTGTTTGGGGACTGGCTTTTTGTCCCCATAAAGAAGACAAGTCCCCATAATGGTCCCCCCCACACACACCCTGACACAGACAGAGGCATGTGTAACAGGTGCGGAGCAGAAAGAGTTGACAACGTTTTTAAAAACCTCCAAACTCGTAAAAACTGTCACTGAGTTTTGATGAGGTCAGCTTTGGCTTGGTGGCTTAAAGGAGAGGAGAGAAATGGACCATATGATTGAAAAATGTTATTTTTGGTCTGCTTCAAATTATGTAACTTTACAGTATACGGTACATTCTTTTTTTGTGTTTGCGCATGGCTCCTTATTCATTTTCCCTTGTGCAAAAATTGCAAAATCATCAAGTGGTTTTTGACACAGTGTGCAAATGGTTGAAAAAATACATTCAAGGCAACTGATAATGTGATGATTGTGTAGCACGTGAACATCCTCAAGTTTGTAAGTGTCTAAAGGCATCTGGGATCTTTGGATGCAAACATCTGATGGAGTCGGCGGCCAAAGGCACAGACAAACCATCCATTCAGGAGCAGAGCGATATCTGAAGTCAGGATCTTTTTCCTGATGTAGACTGTGGCCTGCAAAGCTGTGTGTCTGCCAAGTGCCTCAATTACACTTGCTTTCTACAAACAGAGCTTTCCATTTGGATTATGTTACAAGAGCACAACTGAATGCTGAAGAAAGTTTGGTAAGAAAAAAGCCCCACTGGTAACATTAACATCAGGGTTTTCCTTTAAAAAACACACACACTTGTATTTTCATAAAACAACTTTAATTTTTGTAGACTTTTTGTAGAGCTGATTTACATACTTGTGTTCAGTCTGGGATAAACAGATGACCAGCCTGCTGCATGTTCTGTCTTCTGAGTTCAGGGTGATGCCTTATACAAGCCATATACAAATGCAGACCATTTACCATAAGAGTTGTATTGTTTTGTCCATTTGCTGTGTCATTCTTATCCCTTTTTATGCACTGTCTCTCTTGTTTTTTCCCTTTATCTTATTTTAACTTTGGTATTTACTTGTTATATAGGTTTATTTTGTCACTTCTTATGTGTTCTCATGCACTCTCTCCCCTCAGTCTCTGTCCTGTCGCTCCTTCTCTTCTCTCTTCCTCCACCTCTCCTCCTCTGTTCCCCATTTTTTCCTTTGTGCAATTTTTCCCCGTCTGGTTTTGTTGTGCAGGCTTGGCCTGTTTTGGCTCGCTTATGTAATCGTTCTATTGTTTTCTACATTTTGCTGTATAATTCTTGTGTATTATTTTGTACTTGATATGTGGATCTGTTGTCTCTCATCTCTGCCTGTTTCCGCCTCTTTTTTGAAATATTTGATTAGGTCTGATTCGACTGTTAAGCACTTTGTAACATTTGTTACAAACAGTGCAGTATAAATAACGTTTATTATTAGTATTATTACAGAATAGACGTGAGCACAGTCATCTCAGAACACATCGGGGGTTAAAAGTGTTAGTGTCATGATTTAAAAACCAAAGCTGTCTGACAGTAAAATGTCCATTTTGTGAAATGTAATATTACATTCATTGGCAGAATGTTTGCAGGTTACAGGTTATTAAAATGTGTTTGACCTGATCCCATTGATCACATCTTGATATATATATATATATAAAGACCTTTTGTGTTTGCCAGGAAATCTCCAAAAGGTTACAAGTAATGAGATGAATGGAGACAAGTCACAAATCAAATACATGCGTGCACGCACACACACACACAAAGAGAGAGATAGCACTGATTGAAGGTGAGTTAATGTAGGGCTCTAAGTGCTGCAGTATCTTTGTTCTTTTTATTTTATTTTGAGGCTGAGATGACAATGAGGATTGCCCAAATGCACACAAGCATTTGCTTTTCCTTGAAGCTGCTCAGCAGTTGAGAAATTGAAGGTATGGTGAAACCAAGAAATGGATTTTCACAGAAGTGGAGTCTCTGGTGGGAAAAACGCCTGCTGCACTCAAAAAAGCAAATTGTCCTCGACACATACAAGCAAACTTCGCAGAAAGGCAAAGTAACAATTTTTGTCCACGTTTCGCCTCTTTGAAATGTGTAAAAGCACATGTACTCCACATGTTCCTGTGTGGATCTTCTGCCTCTGACAATGAAGAAAGGTGTCTTTTAATTTATTTGCTTGTAACTTTAAGGACAATTGTGTTTTGAACACATCACCAAACATCACATAGACAGTGAGGTGAAATCAAAATCACAGCTAAACATGGTTGACAAGCTGACAAAAAACTAGATTAAGCATACATTTACTGTACATATGTCACTGTGCTGCGCATCATGTAGGCACGGTGTGCAGTACACAGCACACTGGTTGCTCGTGTGGAAAATGTTTTTTCCAATATCTCAAAACAAACTTAACAAAACAAAATCAGCTCACACTTAAGATTTATGTAACAGAATTGAGGCAAGCACAGTCACTTCACAACGCCAGGGTTAAACATGAAATGTGAAATGTGTCAGTGTATTATTTAAAGACAATTTTAAAATATCTTCACTTTTTTTTTTCTTTTCTAAATCAGCACAGTGCTCCTTTTGTGGTGTGATGGCGAGTGGGACTCTAAATGTCAAATCTTGCCCGGGGCACCAAAATGGCCAGCCTTGGTGTATGCTTCGATATACTGTAAATACTGGTGAACTGACTTGAGTTTTAAAAGTCCAATGTGTAAGATTTGTGAGAATTAGAGACATGGTGTGACTGCAGAGTGCAGCAAATGGGGGGATCCCTCTTTGCATGCCAGAAAGGATGTAAACACCCTTTCACAACTCTCTCTGCTGTGTTTTTGTTGGTTTATGCATTAGGTTTAAGGGTGTGAAGCCATTCAACATCTTTTGCATAGAAAGCCCCAGCGTAAAAAGGTGAAATCTAAGTCCGTTCTGGCTGCTATAGAAACATATCAGCTCAAGATGGTGGCTTCTGTAAAACAAGGCCCCTCACCTGAAGTTAGGGCTGGAAAATGTGGAAACATTAGGACTGATGGAAATTATATTGTGATATAAATTGCCCAGTCCTTCCTAAAATGCGCATGAAAGGCTTATTATAAGGCTACAAATCAAAATTGCAAGTATACATTTGTATAAACATAAATATAGGTATTATATAAACTTTTTGCTCATAAGTTGTCCTAAATGACAACACACTTGACCTTGAAGTTAAGAATAAAGCAACATATCCAGAGTCGACCCAATGCGGAGCCCTTGACCACCAGGGGCCCCCAAGAACATTTAAATACAGTGAGTCTTTGGCGCATTTTAAATAGTCTTCAAACGTTTTTTGTTTATTTGTGAATATAAGAGGTGATGTTATTTGACTTTCAATGTGGTTTTTTCATTTTTACTTTTATATTTAATTGCATTATATTAGAATTATTTATGATAGTTTACTTTTTGTACCTGCTGCAAAGATGCAGTTAAAGCAAACCAATTTTTCATTTTATTATTGGTGTTTATTAAAAAAAAAATCAAAATTTGGATCGGGGCCCCTAGAAGGCTCGGGCCGGCCCTGAACATAGTTGTTTAATTTTACCATGTTGAGAAATAAAAATTAAAGTGAATCGCACAACAATACGGTAAAGAATTAAGAAAGTAGCCGTGTTTTCTCGTTCTCTCTTTGGAGAAAAGGCACAATAGAACCCCGATCCATTGATCCAGAGATCCAGGCGCCGGTAGGACTCTCGTGTTTCCACGCCTCCCACTGACACCCCCACTGTGGAGAGTCTCCGGCTCACACACACACGCACGCACGCACACTTTGCCAGACTTCCAAGAGTTGGAGCGACAGAGTTGGAGGACGGAACTGCTTCAGCGTTAAATAAAGAAAAGCAGAAACACACATATCCTTCTCCCCGCATGGATTTGTTCTCCTCTCTTCGGGCTTTTCACGGAGCTGCGATGATCCGCGACGCCGGGAATTTTGGAGTCTCGCTCTGGAGCGAAAGAGCAAACGCACTCGTCGCTGCAAAGTTGTAAAAGTAGTTTCCCCCTTGAAGGTTTTTTTTGTTGTTGTTCCTGTTAATTTTCCGCCACCAGTTGGGACTCCGTGTTTCTCCAGCGTGCAGACCCACAGCCATCATGGCGAGGCGGACTGCGGGGAGATCCGAGCTTTTGACGCCGAGTACGCGCGCTGCTGTGCGGGAGAAGCGGCTCGAGTTTCACCGAGGCTTGTTGTCTTTTTCCTGGAGCTTGGTTTTAATCTGCTCGGCTCTTTCTTGTGGATACTGCGGAGCCGAAACGGAGTTTTCCATCCTGGAGGAAGCGCAAGTTTTGGCCGATCAAATGAAGAAGCTGTCCTCGCAGGAACTGGGAGTCTTCACCATGCAGGTAACAGAGGCAGATGAAGCCTCGTTTGCTTTTAAATTGTGAGGTTACATTTGTGCCAAACTGCGTGAAATTCATGTTTGCACTTGGAGCCACGGCGGGTTTTCCAAGATAAAAACCCACCAGCTGACTGCGGAGGATCGAAGGCCTTTACAGAGAAATAATGTCACAAACTTTATCATAAATAGATAGTTGTGTTACGAAACAATGTGGCAGCCACTTGTACTTGGCTCAGTCCGCCTGCCCTTTGAAGTTACCACGCATTTATAACACGGGACACGCCATACTCATCAGCAGCCTTCTGCAGGTTCACTGGAGCTTTTCTTCCACCCTCATTTCCCCCCCAAAAGTCACCAAAGGTCACGCGTATTTTTGCACATTTCACTGTGTGCTGCTTCTGCTGGAAAGCTACATGAAAAGCGAGGAGCTGTCACCTACACGGATCATCAGGAGCAGTCAGCCATGGAGCTGCGTTTCATTCTCCTCCTCTGTCAAAGAGCTGCTCGTTGTCCTCAGCAGTTTTGATACACCTGGATGTCAATATTATTATTAGGCCATATGATTCCAAGCCTGTTATAGAGATGGAAGCGTGTTTATTGGGCAAGAAACAGTGAATCTGTTTTATTTGGGTTGAATCTAACCTAGAAAAAAAAAAACTCACAGAAATTTAGCCTTGAGTAACAAAGAGACCTGACGCAGTTCATGATCAGATTGTGTTTGCAGCCAGTATGCATATTGACTCCATCAGCTGGTGTTGGATCAGATATTTGGTGGGAAACCACTCCAGAGCTGCAGCTAGTGCTTCACATGGTCAATTATTAGGGGGAAGATAATGACAGAGAATGGATGAAAATGCTCCTCCCAAGTTCCAAGACGATTAAGGAGCACAATCCGAGAAGAACCATTGCCATAAGCCCTAAACATGACTCACTTTTTTAAATTGCTGCTGTCAGACAACAGGTGAATTGTTTTGGCTCCAACTGACATGGTTTTTGTGAGAAGAGACGTACATTTAGTTTCTGACTTGCTGGAGACATTATGCTGGCGTCCGTGCCTGTCGACCATTATGTAACTGTGTAACCTCATTTAGTTGTTTCAACGATTAGTTGATCCACAGAAAACACGTTTTTTTACCGAAACAGTAGCACCTTTATTCTTTGTCTGGTATGATTTATTTCGATATAGAGAGAGCGCTGCAACTAAAGATTATTTTCTTCACTGGTTAGTCTGTCACTTATTTCACCATTGACTGATTATTAGTTTCATCCAAAAACTAATCTGTCAAACCCTCAACTGTCAAAATGACATCCTCCTCAGATATCAAATGATTCAATTTTTTTATGGTTTCTTTGATAAGAAGAGCAAAGGAATCGGAAAATATGATCATTATTTTAGTAATTAATTAACAATGGGTTCGTTGCTGCAGCACAACACACAATGGACACACAGGAGAAACACTTGGTTGCTGTCTCTGTACATATGTATAATGTGCAGACCAGAGCTGCACCAAATGGCAGGAGGTGCAGGGTGCAGCAGTGCTGGTTGCTGCTGGGTGTGAGAGGGGGTTGTTTAGCACTTCAGAGGCAAAGGCGCTCACAGGCTCTGAACACAGTGGTGAGGCAGTGGGGGGCCCCGGGCCCCAAATGGTGTTTCATCTTTTCTGCTTCCACGCAGAGCTGCCTTCATCCCAGCTCCGGGACTCGGCTTTGAGGGCTTCCTCTCCCCCCCCCCCCCCCCAGATCTGCCTTTGTCACCATGCGTCTCTACCCGAGCTTTAGTTTGTCTCCCCCATTCCAGGTTTTTCTCATTATTCTTTCTTCATTCAAAGACAATAAATGAATCAATTGCTGCCCTTTTATATACCAGTCCTCTAATTTTCACCCCATCCTTGCTGTAATTGTACTGTTGTTCTACCTGCTGCAAAGATGCAGTTATAGCAAACCAATTTGGCTGTTTTGTCACAACCATTTTACCTTGTATTCCATTCCTCATTTCAATTTCATGTGGCACCGACAAACTTCCACGGGAGCACACTTTCAGCGTCCTCACCCCTGTGTCGTGGGAAACCAGTTGTGAGATGAACGCGTTGTTCCGCAAACTGTGAAAAATATAACTTGGCAAGAAGCGAATGGGAGTTTGATTGAAGCGGTACATTCATGAATTTGTGATGGGATGTAAGAGATGTGCGTCCAGTAAAAACAGTCTGCATCTGCCAGGGAAAACAACTGCAGGAGTCTGTCAGCCATGCTGGCTGTGTGGACACCTGCTCTGCTGTTTAGATGTGGCCTGACTCTCCGTCTGCAGGTGTGATGCCTGAGCTGGATTTCACTTTATCTTTCTGCCTCATTAGGGGTTTCCTGTCCTTTTTTTCTGAGCAGGAAGCCGTGATTTTTTTTTCCTCTCACGAGTTATTGAGCGTGAATTCCTTTTAATTTCTTGGGTGACAGGTGATGCTCATCACCTCCAACACACATTTGTCATGTTTTCCTTTTCAACAGCGAGACGGCAACCTTCAAAGTTAAAGCATTTCTTTTTCGGAAGCCATCTGAAGGGTTTTGTTGTCAAGCAAATGTCCCAGTGTGGCCATTTAAACTGTAATTCTACCTCCAGCCACTCCACCCCTCATTCTCTGGCAGATGTGTAATTTGAGGCTTGCCCTGCTAGTGCTTCAGAGTCACTGGGTCAACCTTGTTCAATCTGTCACTGAGTCAGTCAATTGTCTGGGGACATGAGGGGATACAGCTGACACTTTGGTTGGGCTGATTGGTCTAAGTTTCTTAGATTTACCATGTATTGAAAAACTTTTTTTTTTTAAAAAAAAAAAAACACAGTTCTGACAAAATGTTTGTCTGAGTATTAATTAATTGGAGAGTGTATACAATGTTCGTAATCACACCGAGTCTTCTAACAGAATCCAAACTGTAGTTTCAAGCTGATTCATCAGTCAACATGATATTTGTTCCATGTTATAGAACTTTTTTGGTGCATTGGAATGAGTGAGTGGTCCAGCGAGAGAAAGAGGGCGGCGCAGTTTTGTGTGTGTGTGCTGCAACGATTAATCGATTTACCAAATTAACTGTCAACCATACTACTGTTTTGTTTTTTTTTAAATAATTGACGCAAACGTTAAGATTGTTCAGCTTCTTGAAATTAAATATTTTCAGGTTTCTTTGCTCCCTTTAACAAATAAAACCATTCAAAGGAGAATATCACGTTGAGGTTCGGGAAACAACAATACAACGTTTTATAGACTGAACAAGTACGCGGTTAATCAATCATTAAAGATTAGTTGCAGCCCTATCAAAATGAGTGAGTGGTCGAGCGAGACAGAGGGAGCAGTGCAGCTAAGTGTGTGTGTGTATGATTGTAACTGCATACAGTCTTGGTACTCTGTCAATTGCACATTGCCGTAATTACTACCAAGTTTACTTTTTCAACTAAGCCCTTAGCATGGGAGGTGCAGCAGTGAAAAACCAAAAAAACTGTATTTTGCTGTGTTTTTCATGTATGAAAAAATAATTAAAAAAAAGGTTTTAGGTACCAGCAGACCTTGTATAAGCGCAAGCAAGTGTCCATGGTTACCATCTTCTTTGTTGTTTCTTTTGACCAAACCACAGCGTGCCATGAAACCGAACTGGAAAGTGTTGTGATACAGGGATAAGTGCCATCAGGTGTGAAGTCACAAAGTCACATTTGTCCGCCAAGGCTCTACACGGGCTGGTGCAGACATGAGGATGTGAAAAATATTACCCAGGCCTTTGTTTCTTGTTGGGCTGCAACATGCTATTGTATCTTTGGTTTGTTATTGTCCTGCTTGTTTCCTCCCAATATGCAGGTTCACTGCACATGTCAGAAAGCCGAGGTCAGTCTTCCACTTTGAGAAACGCTTTCAGATTTGTGACTTTGATTTTTCTTTTGTGTGCCTCTCAGTTGTTGCTGTGAACACAGGCACTTCTGACTTTTTACTAATGATCACTTGAGGCCTGACAATCTGTGGTTTGAAGCAGAAGATCTTACTTGTAGATCTGGATTCATGCTTTCGGTCTAAATATGAAATTGGACCTCACTTCCCTTTTCCATGTTATTAAACACAGGCCTGGTGCTGCTCTCGTCATATGGGAACCAGCTGGTGCCAGGACCATGGTGCCGGTTTCCACCAACAGCTATAGCAATATGACATTTAATCCCTGTTGGAAATATAAAAAAAACCTTGAACAAAAAGGTGTGCAGAGTTTGTGAAACAAGAAAGGGATCACCCATCACTACTTATTAATTCCATGTTGGCTTATTATTTATGAAGGAAGTGTCGCTGTTAGTTTAAAGGCCTTAAATAATGAGAAGTGTGGTTTGTTATTGAGGTTGGCTTGTCCAGTATCCCTGGCCCCCTAATTGAATATTGATAGTAATTTAAGGGAAGTGGTGGTTTGTGAAGGAAAAGCGAAAAGTAGGGTAGCTCTGGAATAATTAGGCTGTGATTTTCTGGTTTTGGGTTTGGTCCAAGGGCAGCAGATCCAGGATTCCTGCTTTGTTGTTTATTTTTTTTATTGCAAAGGATAAATTGATTTGTCCCACCTACCTTTTTATTGTAATTGTCTCAGTTCCAGTCCTCTGCTTTATATTTTGTCTGTCTCTGAGCTGCATACTTAAGTGTGTCCTCTCTTTTCCTCATTTCTCTTCACCTTTTCTTCACTGGATCCTTTGCAGACAGTGGCAAGCCGGGTGGAGGGTTTGAGGATATACAGTGGGACGTCAGAATTCCTGCTATGTTCTCTGCAGTACAGCTTCAAAGCCTTCTTGCCTCTCACTGCGTTTCTTACATGGCTGTGTGCTCCAACAGTCGAGGTTGCTGGGAGCCTTGCAGGCTCTCTTCCACGTGCCTCTCTTTTTCATTTTCTCTTTTGATTTTAAGTCTGCATTTTCTTCGTGTACTCTCCATCATAGCAGATATATTATTGTTAAGAGATATTAGGCTGAATTTGTACACGAATAGCTCTACATTTATTTGGTTGTTTTCCATTTTACCTTGAACACACATTAAATCGCTTCACTTAAATCAGAATAAATTCAACAAACATTTGCAGTCTTTCTCCAGTCTTTGTTTTTCGGTCTGCATTCCAGTGCATTTAGTACGCATTTCAGTGTGTCACCTAGAGTTTTTTTTCTGCAGCAGTGCTGATGTGCCAGTGACCACGAGGAGGATGCCACCACGACTGCATTTGTTCAACTCGGAATAGTTTTTAAAAGAAATGGCCCGATAATCAGTGTAGATTATCTTTATTTTTTTTCCATTGCATCTTAATAATCAGCTTTTGTCACTCACCTCTACAAGTTATGACTGCATTAATATTAATGGCTGTGTGAAATTTTAGCAACAGTGCTCAATAATTTAGTGGTGGTGGCACACGTGGATGTAGGGGGACACTATAACTTAAATATCAAAACATTGCAGAAACTAAACATTCAATATGAAGGGGTGGAGAGAGTTTATTTATTTAATTGTGATGTGCCTTTGTCCCCCTAGTCCTTTGAGGCTACACTGCACTGCACTATCTGCTCCTCTGCCTTTTCCCCCATTTTAACTGCTACTTTTTTCCACACTGATAATGCTGGGAGGTGTTATTTTCATACTCAGTTATTTGATTCTCAGTGTCAAGCTGCTGATGATATGTAAATGTATTATTCTGACTTGTACAGATCTATTTACTTGCATGCTCCAGTTTTTTATTTTCAATTATTTATTCCAGCTGAATAAATAACTGAAATTAAAATGCTGAATGGTTGGTGATAAGCTGCTGTATACACTTAGTTACTCTGAAATGAAGGATTTTAAGTGCATTATGTAAAACGGGGTTCTCACAGCCGACAGCTGCCAAGTCCTCCAACAAGGTCTGCAGAGTTTTTAAACTTGGCTTGAGTTTGCTATCAGTCTTCAGAATTCTTGGCCTGTCTAAAAACCCGGGGAAACAGCGCAGGTCTGTCAACTGTTACCTTTATCTTGCATCACAATGCAGGAGTGAACAGAGCAAAGAGCTATGTTTTTATTAAATGTTGGGTTGCTTGTATGTTTTGGCCTGGGTCCAGGCACCAAGAGGCTCAGACGCCCCTTCTGTCCAACCGCCTTGCACTGCAATGTCTCCAGCCTTCAAACCGAGCAAACACCAGACATGGTTACGTCCTCGGACTTGTTGGATGAAATGGTGAATTAAATGCTGCTGCCAGACAGAAAATGTACTACTTCAGAGTTGTGGGGAGGGGAAACCCCATTCCCCCCAATGTCATAGAATTGTTCATTTCTTGCATTCGGCTTACTAAATTAAAGCATCGGCTTTGGTAATATTAAGGTTAGTCGTGATTGAAAAGACTTGAAATTTTGTACAGACAATCTTGTAATCTTTAAGGCAAAGTGCCTTAAAGTGGCAATGGCAGTGGTCTCATAGTGGCATTAGCAGGTCTCAACCTCTGTCTGAACCTCAACCTGTGCTGGAAGTTCTGCAACAGGATGGCTGAAATTTATATGTTCATAAGACATATATTAGAAGTTTTGAACTAAAGCTATTTTTAGGGGTATTGGTGTTGTTTTCATCTAGCTGTGATCTGTAGAAGTCCAGAGTCAACAGATGGACCAGAACTGCTTGAATACAACTTTGCAGAAAACCAGTTGTTTGTGAAAACATGGTGTGCGTTTGTGTGCAGTTGCCATTTCATCTCCAACATCAGTCTACCTGCAGCCTGCTGCTTCAGTTGACTGAGACAAAAGATAGAGGGAGAAAACCCGTTTTTGAGAGATGCCTTTTCATCTTTTCTTCAGAGCTTTTAAACATGACTCACTCATTTCAATCACATCCCTTTAATTTTTCTGCCTGTGTTAAGTACAGCCTAGTACACTGTCTTGGCTCCTGCAGGACTGCGGTCAGGATGGAGCATGAAACTGATGTTCTTCTCCTTCTGCACCAGCTGTTGTGGTTTAACTCTGTCTGTACTGTCATGGCCAGATCATTTATCTGACCAATTTTGATCCATTTCCCACATCTCTTAGTTCAAGAAGGCTTCTCTCTGTTTGGCCTTGAATGAAAATGTTTTGTGCTCTTTCTTTTCCCCTTTACCTTTCTGTCTGCTTTTCCTCTCTCTCTCCTCTAACTTCCCCTGTCTGTATCTCGTACTGACCTGCCCTGAAATGCCAAGCTGCTGTTAAGAATCTAGACAACATTACAGACCAAGTGCAATATACTGTAGTTAAACATGGTCAGATTAGAGAAAATAACATTTTTGCCCTCTGTAAACATCCTGTACTTATCATTTTTACCCTAGATAAAGATCAGAATGACACTGGCATTTGTGCACACGTGTCCTCATTTCTGTTTTCGATCATAGGCCTCTTCAGGGCTGAAGTTATTTTTGCTGCCAGTCAGACTAAATACTTGAGGAAGTTATGTCATCTTGAGTTTGAATGTGCACCTCTTATTTCTTTGGAACCACCTCCAATTTTGCTGATAAATATTGTGCAGTATATATATTTATCTACACTATGCTATGCTGTCATGCCCACCACGATGTTAAGTTTAACCTTCAAGACCAAGTGTTTGTGATGTTGGGCATATAAATTAAATTAAATTGACTTGACTTTGGTCTACCTGCCCACTCCATGCTTGTCATGTGAACCTTCTAGATAAAAGTTGTATCAGGCCTGAACAATGGGTAAAATATTAAATTTTAAAATTACTACATTGCAGCTTTTGCGATTTGCTAAATGCTGTGTTTCAAAGTGCGAATTTGAAAACATTATGCTTACTGTGAAGCCCCACCAACATGGGTAAGATGGTGGATATTGATACAGATATTCTTCTTATTTGGAATCTGAAATGCTTGTGTGAATGCGGATTGTTTCGATCTGAAATGTATTCAAATGTCATCATATTAGCATGGATGTAGTCCAATTAACTGGCTGTGTTTAATCAGCTCATTGTCATTTTATGAAATGATTCTCCACTTTTCTCTATTACCTCCTTTCACTCTTTAGCTCCCTTTCCTATTCGGCTAGAGTAAGAGAGAGGGGGAGAAGGCAGAGCTTCTCTCTCCCTCTCTCTCTCACACACACACACTCAATCACTTCAACTAAAACGCACTCAATGAAAGAGAGTGAGCGAGAGAACTGGATCTTTATCAGTGATCCAGGCTTTGTGTTCTTTTTCTTCTCCTCCCTTCAGATTCCTGCCAATGTTACTTGGCTCCAACTGGGTTGACCTGGTGGTGTGAGCCAAGGGACCCCAGGCCACCCCATAGCAAGTCAGTCCCTTCACTCACCACAATGGGCTAGGCTCAAAATGAACTTTCCCTGAAAGAGAAAGAGAGAAGGGGTGGGGGACTTGTGGTGTAGGCAAGGGGTTACTGAGCAAAAAAAAACCCATTGGGAGGGCAAGGAGAGAAGAGGGACAGCTCCCTCCCCGAGACAATAAAAATTTGTAAGGCCCCATCCCCCTCAGTATGCACACACACTCTTGCAGGAGAGGCTTTGCATTCTCGATGAGCAAAGCATTTGAGCTCCTACTGTGTAGAAGCAGATCAGGCTGTTTTTCATCCCTCTTTTCTCTTTTCTCTCTCACTGTCTGTTACGCCTCTCTCCCACTGCTCTGCGTTGCATACACAAACCGACTGTAAACCCAGACATGAGTTGATGAGAAGTGCTGTCTCCAAAGTTGCTTCAAATTTCCTTCTGTATTTTGTGTCTGTTTGCAGTATTGTTGTTATTGTGTATGTGTTGTTTTTCTGGGTGAGGACATGGCTGTGCATATGTTACACAGAAGGCTGTGGGGCGGGGCCTTCCTCAAGACATGGTGATGGTGACTGGTGATGAATACAGTAGGTAGGAATAAAGTACATATTTAGAGAGATCGTCATTGGTTGTCTAAACTGAGTCAAACGAGTTGGCACATTGTTGTTTAGATAGCATGCTGGAGTTCCAGAGTCAGAGGCGTAACTTATGATACTGTCTTAGATTTGTTGATTTTGCGATCCTTTAATGACCATATAGTGTAATTATTTCACAATCACTTAATTGGAACACATCTGGAAAACTAGTTTTAAAATAACATTTATCAGGCAAAAAAAAAAACCAGCTTCTACAGGTGACGGGGTCAAGTATTTAGGCGCCGTCCACACGGGAACGGATTTAGGTCGATCCTATAAAGTTTTTTTATCGTTTTGGCCTCTCGTACACACGGGAACGGCGTTCTGGGTTCCCTGAAACAATACTTTTTGAGAACGGGTTCCAGAGTGGAAAAATCTGGCAACGCCGCCTTCGCGTTGTCGTGTAGACAAGGAAACCGATACTTTTTGAAAACAATGACATCACTTTACCTTCACCGTCCCGTGACTAGAACAAGACGTAACCTCACGCAACAATTGTTTTGGTGTGTCCGGTGGCTTTGTCTGAGTCTGTTTACAGCACCACATGTAGGTGTGGCATATGTACTACATCGATTTCACCACGTGTTCCGTTCCCATCTTTACGCGAAGCGTTTCTGATCCGTTATTGTGTGTACGCGATTTTTTTTCAGCCCGCAAAAAAAAAAATCGCGTTGCGTTGCCGTGTGTAAGTAGTCTTACTGTGATCTACCCTTACACTTGCACAATAGCTCTCTCCTCAACCTAATGTTACTGTTTAACACTTTGTTAATCCCACTACTTCATGCTGACAAATACAGTATCTGGTGTGAAATTTTATTTAATATTACCCCAGGTTTATATAAGACATGTCTGAGCATTATATGCACATGTTGTATGAGTTAGTCATTGACAGCTTGTTAATACATGAGACGAACTTGAGTCTCATTCCAATCCAAATGTCAATGAGCGCAGAATGTGACAGACATTAAAACAACAAAGCCGGTGGTGCATGGAGACTTTTGCACAGTACTGCACAGTGTAACATGAGAGCATTGGCGTCTGTCCCACCATGATTTACACAGACTTAAATTCAGCTCTGTACGCTTCTGCTACTGCAATAAAGGTAGAACAGCAATAGGAAACCCCTCCTTCCATCTTTTCATACTTTTTTATACAGAACAACAAGGCAGAATGCAAACTTTGCTTTGCTAAGTGTATGAATGTGAGAATGAGAATGAGAATGAGAATGTGCCAAGATATTCTCCAAACTGCAAAATCTCATAAATAACAGTAAAAACGTAAATAACAGTCGCTGTCATAGCAGGAACCAGCGTTTTCCCTGATGGTTGTAAAGTCTACCTCCACTTTCAGAAACATCTACTGCAGAAACCCTGAGACTGTGTCTCCAAAAGGTTTTTTTTTTTTGTGATTTTTGCTGGACATGCAGTTTCTCTAGCAAACGTGTCACAAAGAAAGTAGATTTTTGATGACTTTTTAACAGCCCCTCATGTTGGCATTCCTTGTGATTACTTGTGAACTTCCTGGCCCTTATAATGTGACTGATTTTGAGAATCTATAATACCTGAAGAATATGTTCACCTCTTTTTTCCTCACCATTCCTGCTGGAAAAAGAACACTCCAAGAGCCCAATTTCCACCAGTTTGGTTCAGTTTGGAATGCCACACAATTATTTTCCTTTCAGATGTCAAAAGTTGTGAAATGTTACAAAATAACTGGTTTGTACTGTCTCACTTATGGTACCTGAGGTACATAGCAGAGAACAACAGGAATTGATTTGGAAATACACAAAATGCACCATGAGAAGATTCAATGCTGTGGTTCTTTTTAAATGTATAATAATACTGGGCAGCAATTTTTACTGTGACATTTTCTTATTTTTGGTTGAAATTATTGGTGGGTTACACTGTGTTGCACTGGTATAATGTTTCAGTGTTTACCCTATAGTGGGGAGCTGAACTGCACTGTACCTCAGTGGAAACGCAGCTGTAACTCATAGAGAATTCAAGCACAGCGATCAGAAGACACTGCTGGTCCACTGCTGCTTTGAACAAGATGCTGTCTCCTCTGTTCCTCTCCCCTTCACCAGTGAAACCTTCATCCTTTTCCTATTCTCCATCATAACTGTGTCTGTGAGTGGTGTTATGTGAAACTGTGGCCTGTGCCTTTGTCTTCTGTTGGTTCCCTGTCTTTGATGATGACTCTGGATGTGAGCGGGGCTAATGAGTTGAACTTCAAACTTTTGGTTAGACGAGGCTGGTCAGAAGATGAAAAGAGATGCAGGTTCTTAATAATCATGGAGGAATGGGGGTTACACCTTGAAATATATATATATATATATATATATATATATATATATATATATATATATAAGTCACGCCATTACACTACATCTCCGCATATAGAAGCATATAAACCTTCAAGCATAGGGTGACTGCAGCTGTGTTTAGCCATCAGTGTCTCTGAGCGCAGCTATGGCTCAACCAAACAAGTGGCTTATTTGATCTGGACTGACTCGCAAGAAATGGAGGACGAGCATTTGGTAAACCAAACAGTCTTTGTGTTAAACATGGATATTGACAGTTTCTCCTGCTGGTGTGCCAACATAAACCCACATCACCAACGAGTATAAGGAAAATCTGCTGTCAGTCTTTATTCAGAACAAAAAATGTTTTTTTTTGGTGTGAATATTTCAACTTAGAAATTGACTTGCACTTTGGGCTTTAAATTGGAGATTTGCACTCCGCTGTAATTTCAGGCCAGATTTCAGACACAATAAACAAGCATGTGTTTTAAACTTATTCATCTCACTGCCCAGGTCTTAACCATAATATCTCATACTTTCAATTTAGTTTTATTTGTATAGCACCAAATCACAACATACTTTATCTCAAAGCACTGGACATAGTGATGCAACCCCTGTCTAATATTACAGAGAGAAGAGAAATCCAGCAGTTCAGGTTCAGCTGATTGGTACTTGGCCAGCTTTTCTCCGTCTGTCTAGCTCAGGTGTTGGCACCGTTTGCCCGCTGGGATTTCTGCTGGCATCTATTGGCAGCCATTCAGGATACAAACCCAATTTATGGAATCTTTTTTTTTAAAGTAAATGTTATCGTCAGAGTTGCATATTTCAGTTTGGTGTCAAATTATATAATCTCTGAAAGTTTGGAGGAACCCAGAGTTAATTGATTAGATTAAATTAAAGGCATTAATCATTTGGTAGTTGTCAACTAAACCCAAAACAACAACTTCAACAGGATTCAGGGTTAAGAATACTTCAGTGCAATGGTGTAACTGCATTTGGATGCAGAAGTTGTAAGTCCGGTGGTATT
Organism: Brachirus orientalis; assembly: GCA_016785285.1. NCBI lineage: Eukaryota > Metazoa > Chordata > Actinopteri > Pleuronectiformes > Soleidae > Brachirus > Brachirus orientalis. The sequence goes on along the minus strand of JAFBJR010000235.1, from coordinate 2,105,995 downwards.
TCACACCCTGTCACATTCTGAACGGTCATTGAAGTGAAGCATGCACCAGCTATTAACCTGCTCCTTTTTCAAGATTGCCAGTACAAGGGGTGCAGCTGGTGATCATATGAACAAAAGCAGATCTCTTACCTTTTTTGGACACGTTAATCCGTCAGTGTTACTTGGTCTGTGTGTGAAAGGGCTCATAGACTGTTAGTGAGCTCTGTGGGAACATGAACCTGTGTGAAAGTGTGTGAATTTCTCTGTTGTGTATGTGTGTGTGTTCATATGTAAGCTCAAGTGCATGTTGATTCAATTTGTGTACAAGTAAGTGGTAAGCCGATTTGCACGTCTTTGTATGTGGTTGGTGTTGAGCAATATTATGATACTTTGTACGTGATAAAATTACAGAAGTGAAAGGGTTAGACATTAAACAAGATGCGGAGGCAACTTAAATGACCTAAGGATGCATTTAAATTCAAGCTATCATGACTATCAAAATGACCAAACATAAGCAAACACACTAAAATTAAACATGAGCTACAAATATATTTTTGATTACTTCTTTTAATATTGGCCAACTTGCTGGTCACCCATTCATGGTGTAGGCAAAAATCGTCCTCAGGAGAGCGGTAAATGTCCCGCTGCTCCTCATAGGCTGTCAATAAATTTCATGAATAATTTGCAAAAAAGAGTAACTAGTACAGTATATTCCATTGTCAGTGGATGTGGTTCAGGAGTAGAGTCGTCTGTTGACGAATCCTTTGTCAAGATACTGAACCCCATGTTGCTCCTAATGGCTGTGCTGGCAGTGTTTGAATTAAGTGTGAATGATGCATATACTGTTGCTGAGTTAGGTTAATATGCATATGAATGAATTTGGCTTGTCATCAAAGTATTCAGGATTTTTCAAGCCATTTAATTGAAAATGAACTGTGCTGAATAATCGTAGCTGATACAAAAAAAAAAAAAAAAATAGGGCTCAAAAGTAGTTTGTATGTGGATTGGATACACATGACATGCTATATACCACCGTCTCCTACCACGAGTATTATTTTGGTTTTAAATGAAGTCCCAAACCAGGCATTTTGATTGACCGTTATAGCTGGAAAGCCAAACGGGGGCTTCTTCTTTGAGCAGAGGTGTCATGTGTCTCCTGCATACATCACATCACCTCTCCTCACATGCACGACAGCAGAGCCACTCATCATTTACATACCAGAAACGTCTGAATGTCCTTGGGGAACACACTCACTCACTCTCCTTCCCTTGTCTCTCTTTAAATGCACTTGCCCTTAAAGCCTCAGCACACTGCCCTGATCGACTCATGAATCTGAATGGGAGACGTTTCCGATGTTTAGACAGCATATGAAAAAAAAAGGCCTAATGCATATTCAGCTGACATCCCCCGCAGGCCCGCCTGCTGTCTTAAGAGCTTAATGTGACACATCTCTGAAGCACAAGCAGTGTCTGTGTTTTGTGCCTGTGGTTTGCTCTGGTGTAATTATATGTAAACTGTAATGTACTATATAATTCATTTATACTGTATATTAGTTTACATTTAAATATATATCTGCGTATGGAATTAAGCTTTGGATCCAATCCTAATCCCCTCCTGAGTTAATATTTTACTCCTCAAGTTCTGCTGTAGAGAATTTGCACAACTCCATGGCTCGATATGTGATATGTACATGCTTACTGCACTCCATTTCATCTGGTTTATTGTTGTATTTTATTTGATGTTTCTTAAGCCGCATATGTGCCCAGGTCTAATAATCTCTTCTTTGGTTTGTTTTTAATTTTCTTTAAATAGGGTTAGGCCTTTCAGGCAGTTTCTTGCTCACACGCCCCCCACCCATCCCCTAGGTATTCATTTTAAACCTGTGACACTTCACACCAAAACTTCATGTTAACGAGACCTGAAATGTCCTTTCATGTCTCCATTCATACCTGGTATTAACATCCGTCCTCAGGGATTCAATCAAGTACAGATCTACGACCCCAGTGTTTCAGATCCGGTCATTTGCTCATTCCTGAACTGCATGAATGCAATCTCTCCATAGGTTCCTTAGCTGATACGAGTGCCCAGATCCAATCATGTGTGTGGTCACAGGAGATGCATCCAGGACTCATTGTTAAGCCCAACATGTGAACATGCCTACTTAAAATGATTTGGCCATGATTGGCTCACTCTGTTATACCAGGTCTGAATGGGACCTATATGTTATTAAATCTTAATTTCTCACAGGTTTGTGCAGGCAGGAAACGACTGCTCATAAGAGATGTGTACTAATACTAACTGACCTTGCCTAATGTTCCTGTAATGAGGGCCTCCCTTACATTCAACATCATGGGCACCAAGATTGTCACTCACACACTGCATAGTCAGCTGCACACTGCAAAGGACCCAGAAGTCAGCTTCTGCAAAATGAGATGGTCCAGTCGATGGTTACGTCACCAATCCTCCTCCTCCTTCTTCTTCTAATAATTTTCGGCAGGTGGTTACGTCACTAATTCTTCCCACTTGAAGCCCTTCAGCTCCCTCATTAACCCATACTTAGCCAAAAGAACGTCAAAAAAATTAAATATTCATATCTATTCTTTGGTTGGAATGATCTGCCGCTGGTGCACAAAGAGTTCTCGGATATAGTCGCCACGAAGGATCCATTGTAGATGTATCATTTAACGACGGCATAGGAAGGAGTCGACACGGACTGTTTGAAATAGGACGGTTTGCGTCACTGTGCTGTGACACATTTTGATGACATCCGGTTGTTGAAAGTTGAAAGTTGATTGAAAATTGAACCAAAAAAGGTTAATTCCAGCAAGTGCTCCTTCACAAAGGACAACTGAAAATGGGATCTTTTAAAGGTTTTTTTTAAAATATAAAAATGTCCCAGTTGTCGGTAGATTCAATTTTATCATGTTATGCTTTTGTTGTTGGTTTTTGTTGAAACTGATTCTTCCTCACCTGAACCAAAACCAAAACAGATTGATGTATTTTTTTTTCTCAAAGCGTTGACTGATGTCGTTTATGAAGGGGTTCTGTCCTTTGTCCATTCATTCTTCACTTCCCCCACTGTTGTGCTCCTTTGCATGCCTCTTGCTTCCCCATGCTTGTCTGTTGGACAGATCTGTCGACCTCTGTAACTGTAGATACTGATTGTATGTGTCAGTTACACAACTGCATCTGTAGACTAGCACGGAGGAAAAGGAGATTTGTGTTTATATGTGTATTTTATGTGTGTACTTTGGCATTGTGGTTTTCCTGCCGCAAGTGAGGGTCACACAACTCATAAACTGCCCTCCTTTTAATTTACTTATGTGAGAAAGAGAGTCAGTGTCTGTGTGTGTGTGTGTGTGTGTGAGCAGTTATAAAGTTGGCAATGTCAATGGATCAGGTGTTGGAGAAAATGTTTTCATATCGTGGTGTCTTAAGTCGGTGTTATTGGATTTTGGATGCTTGATGGATCTCGTATGAAAGTGTCTTCTTTTTAAATAAGTGTTTTTAGTGGGGGGGCTTTTGTGCCTGTTTTTTGATAGGGAAAGTGAGAATGAACAGAAAACGACTGAATGGCTGGGGCTCAGTTGCTGCTCAGGTGGGATTGTGCCCATGTGTCACGCATCATTTTAATGCGAGTCCACATGACCGCTCATAAACTGGTACAGTATATGTATTTCTATGATTTAGCAAAGCATGGCCTGATGTTTTCGGCCCTCACCACAGCTCCCAGATTTAATCGTAGGGTGCGTTTGCTTTGGATAGAAGGAGACCTCTGTGGATAATTCAGCTCCCAGTAAAAACCTCCTGAATGTCTGGATCATAAGTTATAAAGTAACAAGCTGAGCAAACCTCTGCGACAGCTCAGCTAGCAGCTCCTCTGAGATGTCTGCTGAAAAGCGTCAGAGAAACACAGATTTTTCACATGGAACTGTTTTGTGTAATGATTTTTATTTTATTTTTATTTTTTTAACCAAATTTAATCACCAGGCATGTTTATTTTGGAGAGGAGGAGACCTACTGAAAAAAAAATGCAATAACATTTAACACTTAAGAAATCCTGAGTGGGAGAAAAGCCCAGTGTGTCAACAATAATGGTGAAAACAACTCCTCATAAAAGTCTGCCTTTGGTTATCGTTTAGATTTAGAGGCAGGACAGTCTGTATTGTGTGTCTTCTTTAGATGTGACAGTTGAAGCCTGATGTCCATTCATATCTTCTGGTTCTAAAATGTGAAGGGAACAACCAGCAATGACGCCCAACGCCAAACCTAACTTGGGAAAGTTTTATGTTTTGTTTATTCAAAAAGCAAAGGAGAAGCCACAGTGGCAAAGGGAATTTTGTTCTCGGAGTTAAATATTTTTCAACTTTGGCGACTCATGGCACTATTTCAAGAAGGTGATACAAGAGGAAATGACTTGAGTGCAACTGCAGTGCACTATAACTAATTTTTTTTTTATTTAAAAACCAATCTGCTGGACAAATCCCACATCAACATACTTTATGTTGTCAGCCAGGAAGATACTCAAATCAAGATTTTTCATTTATTGTTAATTATAAATTATATTATAAATATAGTCCTGGTGCTAACTTAGCTTTTTAATGGTAACCAGACTTGGCCGTTGTTTGTACAAGCAAACTAAAATGGCCTTTTATAAGTTGTGGATTAAATACCTCCATCAGGACGGTTATATTGTTGGGCTTTAAGGCCGCCCCACAGGAGGATAATTAGTCAGATTTCATTCCCCTTCCAACAATCGCGGGTGCCTTCTGATTTTAGGCTGATTTGAAAAGATTATCTGGCCAACTTACCCTGTAGTGTAAGGGGTTAACAGACCCGATTTAACGCCTGTGGACGCATCTTCCTTATTTCAAATTGTAGTAGTATTAAAAACATATTAGTATAAACAGCCAAGTTTTTTTTCCCGTCTTCTCAGCCATGACTTCATCCACAGTTTTTTTTTTTTTGCGTTTCTCAGCACAAAACATTGCACGCACAACGGCTGTTAACTGACGACACTGCCGGTCCGCCTCCATGTCTGTTTATATTCTGAAGTCACGTTTAAAATCACACCAGTTTCGGTGAGATCCCAAATCCCTGGAATCTCCTCCCCAAAATTGTCACATAAAATGTCAAGTGCGTGGCCTTGCTCAATTTCAAGCCTGTGCTTTCTCAGGGTTAAATAATTGAAAAATGGTTTCAAAGGCCGTTGTGTCTGTGGTCTCCCATGTTTTTAAAATCAAGTCAGATTTGCATATCCTCTAGTGTGGGCCAGGCATTAGACGCCTGCCAGTTTCGGCGTAGAGCAGTTGAATTTTTCCATAGCATTATGAGAAATGTTAATGTAATGCAACTAAAGGGGCCCAAGCGCATGTGTAACGGGTGTCACTTTCTCACAGAAACCATGTGTAACATGTGTTGAACTTAAGTGTTTCCTATTTTACCCAGATCGCTCTTACACCTTTATTTGAACATGTGTTATTGTTGTTCATACCATATAATTTCTAAACAACGTGTGCGTGTGCCAACAAGGGTTAACAGAACCAGTGTTGGTTAGTTTTAACTTGATAATGGGACAACCAGTATAAAGGCCTACAGAGCAGCCTGTGCCTTTATTAATCAGTGCTTGTAAATGTCCATCGACGAAGAACAAAGCACCCCTGAGAGAAACTTCACAATCATGTCAGTGACCAGACATGATCTCACATGGTGCTCGGAAACCTGAGAAGGAGACCACCCCAGGAACAGCCCCACACCCTCTCTTGTCCCACGTCCTTCCCCTCTTTATCTCCCCCTCATCTCTCTGATCTGTTCGTCTGCCGTGGTTGATCTTTGCTGCTTTGTCCTCGCGTCCTCTCCTCTATGATAGTGTATGTATACATGTGAAGTTGTTAAAACACTCCGAGTGCTTCCACCATCGTTACCGTTTTCCTCTCTCCCCAGTCGCACGTAAAATCACCAGTTTTAAGGGCTTTAAAATATGGTTCTTCTTATGGTGACACGTTGTCCGTACTGTGGCCTTCACATGCACATATACTGACACTTGTAATGCTGCTAAGTAAAAGGCTGACAGATGAGTCCACAGCATAGGAATGCGAAGATAATCCAGGTTAGTTTGTGCAGACGGAGAAGGCGCCCCATCTCAACATCTTTTCACTTGGCTAAGAGAAGAGGGGCTGTCTTGGCAGGAAGTGTACATCAAAGTTTTACATTTATTGGCACTGGCTGACAAGCATTGAGTATTGCGAGTCTCTTCCGTTACCTTTACTTTGACCTTGAGTTATGGATCACTCTGTTCTTCCACACACTCTTGCTGATCCTTTTGACATCTCCATATCTGGCCAAAGAAGACTATATGTAGAAACGTGAAGTTTTTGCTTTGGCAGGGTCTACAGTGACGGTGTGACTGAGAGTTATGGTGCCAGAGGCTGCTGCCATATGGACAATGCACACTGAGAAGGCTATACTTGTAGGGATTTGGAGAATTTTGCCCAACTTCCACCACTGGCCTTCGTGCTCCAGTCGTGCCATTTGTCATTCTACTATAAGTACTTGGTCCTAAAAGGGGATCATGAGGAGTTTATTTTTATTTTGTGATAAACTCCAGCTGTAAAACAAGGCAGAGTGAGAGACATAAACCAGCATGTTAAGAGGCATTTTTCTTTCTCTTTGCGCTGTCATTAAAATGTTTAATCAGTTCCTGCTTTATTTGAGTAACAAGATTTTGAAGTGTCCACTCACAGTGGGTATCCACCGCAAACAGGCCTATGGCCCAGCTGGTTCATGAGCTTATGATATATATATTAGCCAACCAGGAAAGGCTTTTTTTTTTTTAAGTGTTTAGTAATTCCCTTACTCATACCCCACAACAATTTACAAGCATCCCCTTCATTAAGTTGCTCATGTGAAATAAGCAAAACATACTCGTATGTAGAGGGTGGTTGGACAATTTAATACAGTCATTAACATGATCTCACTTGAATTATAGGTTTGTGGTTTTATTTTTATGACACTGATCCTCCCTTCTAACAAAAATCCATGCTATGTTTACACACTAACAGAGTGATTGCTTAATAGATGGCTGTTTAACGACGAGTCTCTGTCACGGTGTCTTTCTTGTGCGATGCATTGTAAAAACACGTCAACATGAGCTCACAGTGTGGTGAATGGACGCATGCTGCCAAATTATGACTTGATGTCAGTCATGGGACGTTGAAGAACAATGATCTATCTATCTGTTCAAATCTATTTGAATTTGGATGAAAGACTGCATATTGTGTGTTTAAAAAGATGTTTATTTTTTTATTTTTTTGATCTTAATAATTTCATTATTCCTCTGTTATTCATCAGCGATGTTTTGCGCACGCCTCGCGTACATTGTTCTGAGCTGATGACGATCAATCTTTGGCCAGTCGAAGTCACTGGAACACAAAAATAATTTATTGGCCTTTCTGATACGGACTAACCCCTATAAAAGTGCAGCGTTTTCTCATTATCCCACATTCTTTCGTTGAACTAATTGAACTGCTGTGTGTGAGGTTTTGTTTTTATCCTCTTCTACTCCCTGATTTTATCAGCTTAATGGAGGTGCTCAGGTATGCAGCTTTGATCTGCCTTTGGAACATTTTCACATTGGCTCCACTTTAACAGCCAGTTGCTATTTCCAAGATGCATCACTGCCCTTGTGGTCCTGTTGCGTTATACTGTGTGTGTGTGTGTGTGTGTGTGTGTGTGTACCTGATCCAAGACATCACTAAACTCAGTCTAAACGTGCATGTTGTTTAAATATATTCAGCGGCTTTTCCCATCGCTAAGATCATGAGATTTGCGTGCAGCTTAAAAAGTTTAGATTTTTGGTGGAATGCCCTAATTATAGAATAATTCTTTTTATGTTGTGTGTGTAATTAGTCAAGAAAGATTAGTCCATGTTCTGTGGCCTGTGGCCTTGTTTTAATGACTCACCTGCTTTGACATTAAAGGGCACTGTGTACTGAGGTAATGACTTATGCCCAACACCTTTTACCACACTTACTTTCCATGTTCCTGTAGACACACATCTTTTAGTTTGGGCCAAGAGCACGGAACCTACACAATAATTTGCAGTAGATGTGTGACCTTTAAATAAATGTTCTGGGACATCACAGCATCTTATGTTTCATTTTGACAACAAAATGAAATTTCCATTTTTTTTTGGCAATAACAAGTGGCTCTGCCCTTGTTTCTTAACACACTAAAAGAGAGGGGAAAAAAAAGGGTTCAAAATTTTATTTTACTCGCACTAAGCTGCGGAATTATGTTCCTCATTTGTGACAACTGCTCAGCGTTGATTCAGAGGATCATTACTGTCCTTTGTCGCAGCATGAGGGTTACATTGGGTAATGCTAAACATGCCAGTGTGACGAAAGAATGCTGAATGTCTTTTCCACTGTCACGCCGTCTCTTCTGCTGTACTTGTTTTTCTAACCAGTATCTTAACAGAGCAAAACAGTGTTTGGGGGGAAAAAATCTGTTATCCATTCCACAATGGATCATTTGTTCATTTGATGATCTCGAACCGCAAACTCCTCTGTTTTGTCTCAAAAGATATTCCAGTCGAACATATTTATTCGCAGTCCTGGTCTCAAATTAACACAATGCCTGGCTTCACGTTACTATTAAACCACAATTCTGCTGTCTTGCCTTTTCTCTTTACTGCTAACATCTGAAACCAGCCCACTTTTCCACATTTCCCTTGTTTCCCTGCTTTTGCTCCCTTTCGTCTCTCCTCCGCCCTCCATACGCTCACTTTTTCTCTCACATGTGGAAAGCATTATATGCTGTCTGGTGGAGAGGGAGAGCAAACATCCCAGGCTGAGACTGAGGGCTGCTTGGGCTGGTGTAGGGGGCAGTGGGGAGGCTGTTACTATCTGAATGGTGGTCACTCTCTCACTCTCTCTCTCTCTCTCGGCCCCAATGCCGTTGGAACAAAAGGGGCTCTTGTTTTTTTTTTCAGAATTGCAACAGCGATAGTCAGAGACTTTAGTTTAACTGCATTAAACCTAAATAGACATTGGTTAAAAAGAGTTGAGAAAGCTCTTTGTGCATGCACACTTTGACTGAAAGATGATCTAAAGCATGTTCGTCTTTCATTTGTCTCTTATCCTTTCGTTGCACAACTGTGTGATTAAAAAAAAAAAGGTGCTGATTAGTCAACTATGTTTTTTTTTGTTTGTTTTTTAGAAAGAAATAAATGACAAAATTAGTTGCAGATGAATTAAATTACCGATGATTGCCGCTTAGGACGGTTAAGTTAGTTGTGTCCTCTTTTCTCACACCAAACTAGCTATTATTGTTTTGTTCTTTTTGATTACCAAAAAGGGAATGGATGCAGGCCATGCTGTGCCCGCTGTGCCCCCTGCAGCTCATTTTGGAAATTACTTTAAAGAGTCTGCTGCATTTTTAGGCTGTGTATTCTGAACATGTTTTTAAGGTTATCCATTAGCTGGATCATCATTTCAATAATCGATGACAAGTCAACTATCAAAATCAAAAAAAAAAAAGTGAAAAAATGACGATTTATGATTCCAGTTTAAGAGGCTTTTGCTGTTTGTGACGATTCGATTTAGGGACTGTGGTGTTCGGTGTTGCTTTTTCATGTGTTCAAGTTGCTCCACATTGAAAAGCTATCATATGTGGTCAGTGTGACACAATTTGTCTTGGATTTTGTCGAATATTGAACGGGGTCCCAGGCTTCATTTTATGTCATGAGGCTGGATGCCATAACAGCAGGCAGAAACCACCACCAAAACCACCACACCCTTACTGCCTGGATCAGGCAGTAAGGGTGTGGTAATACTGGATCAGGACCTACAGTACTAAACTGCTCTAAGTGTAGCTGTGTCCGGTTTTCAGTTTTTAGTCTGTACGTCTTGCATTCAAATGTACAAACTCCAAAAAAAAAAAAAATTAAATTATCTTACACATCAATTTACACCAGACTGTGTGATAACCTACACAAGAGCCAAACAGTAGCACTATGACCGAAATCTAGATCAGTGGTTGTAGTATGAAAGTGATTTATTGAAGTGAGTAACACAAGGTCAACGTTAGGCCTAAAATTGTGATAATTTTTTTCCCCTCTGAACCTGTGGATTTAGACTTTGGCCAAAAAAAAGGAACATTGAGCTTTTTAAAAAATCCATTAAAGTGTTAAGTCACATAAAAGCTGAGTTGCCAGTGCAGATACTGGTAGCATCAAGGTCCACAAATGCAGAAATACAGAAAATTGAAACTGGAACACAGTGAATCGGAGCTGACCATGGATTTTCAATCCATTGACTAGTATCATGTACATACAAACACTCACACGCTCAAAACTCTCCCCACACAGTGTGTGGGCTGAGGCTTTGGAGTCGGTGCCTCAGGTTGACTGTCAGATTCAAGCAAATTAATTTGACCCCCATCATCCTCTAAATGCAGTTGTAGGCAGTTGGCAGATGCTGACGATGGCCAGTCATTTAATTAGCCGACCCTGCTCCACTGGGTTAAAACAGAGATGCACTTCATTAACAATGGTTTGGAGTCTCGCAATGTTTGCTTCATTTTCTGTTGTAAGCCAAATGAATAATAATTAAAACAGAGAAAGAAATAAAAATCTGTGCCAATAGTTATTCTGATCACTTTGTGAACCTAAGGTCTTTTACTAAACAGAATGGCACAAATGTGCACGCTGCTTTACCCTTGGTAACAGCTCAAAAATCAAATCCAAATCAAGTTCTGTGTGTGAAACACAGTATTAACCAGCACCTATATACTTATTTGTTAGATTTAAAATAATATATATAATTAATTTCCATAGCATTTAAAAAGATGTGACACAGCCTCTCAACAGTAATACTTTATCATAGGCTCCCATAAATGTTTTTCTCATATTCAAGCAGAAGCATAATCTTCATTTAAGCAGAAGATAACAATTTCTGTACTCTGCTTTATTATGACGGTGAGGTTTCATTTTTGTAATTGACAGAAAACACAGTGAATCCTTTGAATTTACCTCTAAGGTTTTGGGTTCATGCACCAGATTCTTCCCCACAGAAAAATTGATTAACATGAACTCTTCTTTTGTTGTTCTGGCCTGTGTGCAATGGCAGCTCTAAGCTGCAGGTGCAATTATCTCAGACCAGATATATAAAAACATTATTCTCTCTCTGTCTGTCCCTCGTTTTTCCACTCCCACGTGCCTGTTTCCTGACTCTGCTTTGTAGCTTTCTGAAAAATCGAAATTGGAACATAAGGTTTGGAATGAAGACATGGCAAAGGGTACACACATACACATGCACACACACACAAACATACATCAGAAGCCTATAGCTCTAATGCCATATGCTTGGCTTCAGCCCTTTGTAGTTCAATGAGAGAGGGGGGGGGAAGGAGAGAGGCTGAGCTGTATACCAGCAACATGGAGGAAGCAGTAGTTACTGTCCCTTGGGCTTTATTTTTTGTATCTGTCTCTGAGGCCCTACACTGTAATGTGTTGATGGGAAATATGTGTGTGTCTGTGAGATTTTCACATTAATTCGCATTTTTTGCAGTGACATTTGCAGTGTATTAGCCATAAAGAGGTTGGCCTGTGCAAGTGTCTGTATGCATGTGCCCAAATATGCATTTGATCCATAGTTTGCATGAAGTCATGCTAACTTTTGTCTTCTCATATACACTTTTTTTTTTTTATCTCTAACCCCTTAGTACCACCTTAACCATCGCATTTAAATGCCTAAACGCAAACCTTACCCTAACCTAAACCCAATTCTAACCATAACCCTAAAACCAGGTCTTAACCCTAAAAAAGCCATTTAAAGTTATGGGGCACATACAAAATGGCACCACAAAGGTTTTTATTTATTTATTTATTTTTTGGACCTCACAAAGATATAAATTCAAGTACACATACATCGACACACACACACACACAGACTAATCCTGTCTTTAGGGCTTGTTGGGCAGTGGTTCAAGGATTTCTCTGTGAAAACCCTGGAGGGTGTGAAAAGAGCATCACTTGGGTGGGGCACATCCTGAAAGTGTGTGTGTGTGTTTGTGGGTACTTGTCTGTGTTATCTCTTGAGGACCTTTTCTGACATAAACACTTACCCTTTGTTTATAGGGAACAAATGCTAAAGACGGGGAAAAAAAAAACCTGGTCCAATTGAGATAGAACCTCATTTCTGAAGAAATTATTAATTAAAATGTGATTGGGATGTTTTAAATGTCCCCCTGCTCCAACACACCTGATTCAAATGTGTGGTTCATTATCAGGCTTCGGCACAGCTTGATGATGAGCTGACCATTTGAATTGGCCGTGTAGTGGGTCCTAGGGACCAGGTTTAAGGTTAGGGTTCGGCATTTACTGCTAGAGATAAGACTGTCCGAAAATAGAAATCAGTGAGTGTGTGTTTGTGGGTGTGCACTTCATCCCATACTTCCGAGGTCAGTTCCTCCACTGCTGTTGGTCTACACTTTATCTCTTCCTCTCCTATCGCCCCCTTTTCCCCCCATTCACTTTTATCTAATTTTCGTTCATACTTTGAATCTCCGAGCTGTGCTCAGTGTTTTTTTTTTGTTTTTTTTTTTTATTTAATTTTCGATGTGTGTCACCCTCAGAATATACTTTTGTAACTCCGCCTTTGCGTTCGTATCATCAGTCACCCTTCTGAATTTTATTTAATGCTCCACTAAGAAAAGAGCCTCGTAAAAGGAGAAGAGCCTCTTGGGGTAGTTTATGGCATCTGCAAGAGAGCCTGGCAGAAGAGCTGAAGAGGCAGGCACAATTAAATGGTTCGACATATACACATGATGGATCCGTTTCTGTGGGATGCTGCAAAGGGGATGGACTACTAACTCACTCGTCTTCGACCACTTTATCCTCCACATGAGGGTCGCGGGCACTGGTGCCTAATCCCAGCTGACTTAGGGCAAAAGGCAGGGTACGCCCTGGATACAGTGGGTCGCCAGTCCATCGCAGGGCCACATAGAGGCAAACAACCATCCACTCTCACGTTGGGGATGGACTAATCAACGTAAAAGAATTACCTTATCAACAATGCAATCATAATTAACTGCACTAAAGTTCATGGTTTTCACTGAAATGCTAAAATGTTTCTGTGTTGGTTTAAGTTTACAGTGTCTTTTCTTATAACTGAGGGAAGAGCAGTTGAAGTTATATGCCAGGATGTAGCTGGGAAAACGTTTAAATAGTAAAGCATTTCTAATATATGCATCCAGATTTTACTAGAACTAATTATCTTCGTCTTCTTTAGATTCCAAAAGTGCGACACGCCGAGGAAACCACTTAACGTTTGGAGCTCCCTGTTGAGTTTGATCAGTTCTTGTGAACCGTTCATCTGTGGTCAGGATTAATCCTGAGGTGGATGGATTTAAAAACTGACCTAATGAGACAAAGGCTTGTGCCTCATGATCACTGGACAAGGAGTTTGAATACAGTTCTTGTGAGCTTAGCTGCCTGTTTGTTTCCAGAGTCTGGAGTCTGTTATGGTGCTGCATTAGACCCGTCTTCATGAACAAAACTAACTTTTGATATTATTAAAGAGCTGTGTGATGTAGTGATCCAATAGGAGTGTCCTGGACAAGCTGTCGCTGTAAAATGATTTTATTTTACAGCATGATGACTGAAGCCAAGGTTTCATAAAGCCATTGCTTAAAATGGAGTGTGAGTGTGTTTCAGGGAAAATATGGGTGTTTCCTGCTGCTTTTATGAGTTATACAGTGTGTGTATATATATATATATATATATATGTGTGTGTGTGTGAAATATGTGTAAACATATTTTCCTGTTCCTGTTATAGTTGTGAATCACATCAACTTTCCTGTTTTTTTGGGAAGACATTCACCCTAAAGCATGTTGTGATTTTCATGGTGGACTTTAACTGAACAAAGGAAATGTTTAGTTTTTGAAACTCGGCGTTTGTCGTTTTAACGTTACTTGGAAGAAGTTGATGTAAAGTTGTGAGGGCACGTTTGAGTCCCTTTGTAAAGCTGTGTATCTCCCTACCTGGTCTCTGCACTGTTGTCTTTGTGTCGTGTGTGTACGTTTGACAGTTTCTGGGTCAGGAGAGGCCACAGGTTCACAGTGGCTCAGGCAGCCTCAGGCCTCTCAGGTTTCCGAGCACGGCATTCCTCCCTGGCTGCTTCATAGCTGTGAAAACCGCAAAGCAGCTCCAACAACAAACACTTGAGGCACTGGGCATGGACACCTAACCTGTGGCTAATCAACAATAGGAGATTTTTGTCCTCTCTTTAGCATTTGTTCCCTGCTTTTTCTGTAGAATTGTCACATGACTGGAGAGTCAAGTTCTTTCTCCATTTACATGTAGAGTTCTCCCCACATTTTCCCTTTCCTTTTTTTGGGTAGTGTTTGGAGAGAACATGGTGGTGGCAGCTCTGTTTGTCTGCTTGTGTGTGTTTGTGTTCATGTGTATTTGACAGTTCCACAGCTTGGACCTGCTGTTTTTCCACTAAGAAGGGTGTGGAACAGTAGAGTGTCTAGGTTGAGTTTTGCACGATAACACACGAAATAACTGTGTGTGTGTGTGTGTGTGTGTGTGTGTGTGTGTGTGTGTGTGCAGTAACGGCTTTACAAACCTGTTTGTGTAGCACTCTAGTGTCAGTCTGTGAAATAAAAGCAGCATACACAATAATAGCAAGGCTGTCAGCCTGGGCATCCTTGCCTCGGCTGGCAGACTATCAGGATTAAAACTGCGCATGTTCTTTTGGAGACAGTCTGAAAATCAACATTCCCTTTGTGTTTTTAAACGTAACCACATTACATGTGATGCTTTACGTACAAGAATGGAGACTGAATAGTCTAATTATGGCCAAGAGGAAGAAGAGAGTTCTGCAAACAGTTGCTTGTCATTGCCCGACTTTTTATCTGTACGTGTCTGTGCATTTCTTCTGTTGAAGGTGCACATTTTGTTTCAACTGGAGCTGCTGAGATTAATAGGTTAATCATCGAGTTGATTAAAGAAAATTACCTATCAGTTACTGTCATGTTCATAAATCATCTGTCTTAATATAAATGTAAACCTATTGGGACTGTTGGTTAGACTCCTGGATGGATATTCCGTTGTTTGCAGTTGACTTATGGACCTACAGAAGATTAAGGTTTGACAGTTACTCTGAAAAAGATCCAACACCTTGTCTGTGAAGATTCTCATTCATCCAGGTCATGGTATCCAAAGTGTAGTAAAAAAAGGCAACTGGACTTAGTTGAATTTCTTGAAGACGTTTCGCCTCTCATCCAAGAGGCTTCTTCAGTTCTGTTTGACTGGTGGAGAGTCTGGGACTTATAAACTCTGTCAGGTTTTTGGTCCATGGGGTGTGGTTTGGACAGGAAGGGGGTGTGAGTTGTTAACTAAAAGGTTAGATGAGTCGTTAAGTCGTCAAAGGGTCGTTGGATATTGTCTTTTGTCTTCAGACAAAAGACAATATCCAACGACCAGTAGATTAAACCAGTAGATTTCTATGCAAGAGTTGGTAGAACTTGTAGGGCATCTCGGAATAGCTCAGGCCCTTTGATTATTCGAAACTGATGAAACTTACTACTTGGATGTGGTAAATGGCGACCTCGGGAATGTGTCTAACAAAGGGTGAGGACGGGCAGCAGGAAACAGTTGTGGGAACCCTGGCAATTTAGGGCTTTGTGTGTAGTTGGGCAGCTTAAAGTGAAACACCTGCGGCCTACCTGCTGCCTCAAAACAAACATTAGTTTTACTCTGTTTGAAGCTGCCACATGGCTCTGCTGCCTGTGTTTAGGGAAGAGAGTGTTTTTGTGTGTAAGAGAGAGAATATTTCGCTGATGGGACCCCAGAGGCCATTTGAGCAGTTGTGTGTGTGTGTGTGTTTTTTCTTAAAAGATTTTTTTCCCTAGTCCTCTCAGAGCGCCGAGGTCACACCAGGACTAATTTTCTCCACGTTTCAATGCACTGCTCTGCTTCCTTGTTCTCTTAATATAAATCAAGGAGTAATAAAATGCTTCATTCTGGAAGGTGAATGAGGGAAATTTAGCATCAGATTGTGATTCAGTCTCATGCAAACCATTATTTTTTTTGTTATTACTGGTCTACAGACTCCAGACAATTGACTTATTACCCTCCCCAAACTGATGGAAACGACAGAATGATACTGTCTGGGTCTATGGCTTGGTTGTATTAGAAGGTAAACAGGTTTATCATTCTCTCAGGAGCAATAGTGAAAAAGGCTCTGCACAGGGATCCCGTGTCAGCATAGTAACTTAGACTCAGTGAAATCCCTGTATATTTGACTTTTTCATGTTTAATACTTGTACATTATCTTTTATGCGACTGTCATAATCATTTAGTTGCCACAACGGTTGACGCCTCACAATACACAATAAAACAGTGCTTTTATTTACATCCTGTGTGATAGTAGTTTGGAAAATGTGACTTGTCGTAATCGGTGAAACAATTTTTAACATCTAACAAATGCTTTCTTCACATGTAGACACTTGGTGTGTTAAACTAAACATTGCCATGGTTATGACAGACCAACATGTTCTTTTAATCGGGTACCCTGATGCTTGATGTAATAAAAATACCATGAATTTTGTTTTATATAGCAGAAATGCTGAACAAATAGATTTACTGAGTTGGTGGAGCTCTGCATTTTCTCAGTGGTATAAAATGTTTCTTTGAATCAAAGCAATAACTCCTCATTCAGGACTTGCAATTATGAAGCACACACTGTAGACCGAGCCGTCTTATTGAGGTTGGGTTAGTCAAAAGTTGAGTCCTTTTCATCACAGTTTGGTTGTTCCTCCCCCTGCCAAATACAGAATACTGGATTAATCCTAGCAAGCCAATTTGTGGAATTGATGCATTTACCTGGAGCGAGAATCTAGATGCTGAAATCAAAATTTGGTCTGCATTTCAGGTGTAGTACACAGCCGTGGTTGTATCCACTTTGAGGTTTAATTGACATCCACAAAAAAGGTTCTTGATGTGATTTTATTTTTGCCTAATATGACAACCATGGTTCCAAATGTGTGACCAAAGAAGGTGAACAGTTGGTCAAAGTGTTGGACAATATTTCATCATGTTACTGCTCTACACCTGCATGTATTTCAGTTACTGGATGTAAATCCCCAGCATTCCTTTTCATCTAACCTCACTGCCTTGCTTTGTCCCCTCTCTGTCTCTCTTCAGAGGATTTTCAACTCGTTTGTGTACACAGAGAAGACATCAAACGGAGAGACGGAAGTGCAGCAGGTGAGTTACAAAGGCCTCTACTCTGTCTGTCTCTCTCTGTGTAGTAGTGGTAGTATTACTCTGTTTGTGTGTGTCTGCTTGGTTGTGTGTGAATATAGGTTTAAATTTAGCCGCAACAGGCCTGTGCACACACAGAAAATGTGTGTTTATTAAAATTCTAAGCTGCTGTCTCATAAGCTTTGAAGTTGTGTGTCTTCACGTCTCCATCGCTCGCTCTCCATTCACACCCACTCTGAGCACAGAGATGCAGTCAGTCAGACAGAATAAGGCTTCAAGGAGAGAATCGTTTCTTTTTTTGGAAACAAACACGCCAGTGCCAGAAATGTGAGCTTTGTTTTAAATGACCCTGAATCCCCAAATATGATATCATGTGTACCAAATGAGTCATGATTTTGCTCATGCATGCCATCTGTGGGTGTTTGCATTGTGTCATAGGGATATTGGCCGAGTGACAGTAAACAACAGACTGGTAAACAGCCACTAGCAAGAACAGACGAGTTGATGTTTGTTTGTGTGGCTCCTGTGACTGTGTGTGCCAGTGTACTGTGAGTCAGAGGATGCATGTGTGTGTGTGTGTGACATATCTGGGGAATGTTGCCGTACCGGGTTTAAAAAAGGGCCCTTTTTCTCACTAACTTGCGTGCCATCATCATGCAAGACTCAATTATACAGAACAGGTCCAGTTTTGAATGAACCCCCGCCACGGAAACTTAATTAAAAGCAACAGTCTGAAGATTTGTATTGCAGTCGCATGGTTTTGGTGTGTTTTAATGAGGCCTGATTCCAGTGCAGCACTGGCTTAATTCATAATGGGTCCGTGTTGGAGGAGAGTATTTATTTTATATTCACAGACAGCTCAGAGAGCGGCCCATACATTCTGCCCAATGCTCTTCTGAGGCAAACATCAATTAAATCAGATGACAGTTTGCTCTTTTTCTCTGGGCAGAGGGCTGTGTCCCCGAGCCAAAGAGCCGCTGAGCCACTGAGCTAGAGCCACTGGCTTCTCTGACAAGTTTCATCCTCTTGAAATTCATAATTCAGAGACACAAGCATTGTTGCATTTCCTCTTTTTCCTCTGTGTGTTTCATGAATGGCTTCTACGTTTTTCCACTCACTGGCATGTGCTGTCACTGTAGGTATTATAAATTAAAACTGCAGACTGCATCCATGGATTCATGCTGGTGCATTGTCTCCTTGTTTTTACAGTGCATCCGCATCATGTACATTTATTAAAAAAATCCTTAGAATACATCTCTGCTCACACAAGTATCTATGAGACGATGTAAATTTCTCATATCTTAAGGTGACTTACCCCACAGTGGACAATTACCTAAATGTGTCTTTATAAAACACATCCGTCTACTGATTTTCAAGAGTTGTGATGAAATCAGTGCGATGAAAAAAAAATCCAGTTACCCACTGTATGTATGATACCACATTTTGGTGTCCGATGTAGATATCAATATCTCCAGGTCGAATATCTGCCGATACCAATGTCAGTCCAATACAGTCATTTTAGACCTTTCAAATGAAGCTGGTAACAACACATTTGGGCCATTTCAAGCTCATAGGGCCAAAGTCGGTGTACACCCTGGCCAAATAGAGATAAACAACCTTCCACTCACATTCCACTCACGCATTCACACCTATGGGCAATTTAGAGTGTCCAAGTGGCCTATTCCCCAAACCTGCATGTTTTTGTCAATATCCAATCCACTGATTATGACCAGTATTGGACTGATAATGAGTACTGTATAGTCAGTCATCCCTAATTTCAGCTCAGTATTCCCCACAAGGTGACACTTAATGTAAAAAAAACATTTTGCTTTATCAAAGCATCCATAGCCTAATTAGTAAACCTAACAAACATGGAAAGCAGACAAGTGTAAAAAGCTTAAAAATCAGTTCACAGGCATTTAAAACATCTTTTAGCGAAATTTCTTTAACTCAGTCAATGGATTGTTTATCCAAGTAGAAGCATGGTATGAACTGTCAGGTTTCCAGAGCTTCTTGAGTCTGCAGCACAGAGCGTTGTTTGTCCCAGTCCAAAGTAAGACATCGTACCATTAACATCACTGCTGGTGATTATGGTTGAAGACCCGATGATCCTTTAAAAAATCTGGTTCCACCCATTCTTTTCACTCGAGTTCTGTGGCTGAGCCAACTGTACTGGGTGTTAGAAACCCTCCATGTTGGTTGGATTGGTCAGAGAGTGGAGAGAGGAGCCCACTGTGCTGGAGAATGTGGTTAATCTCCATAGCACAGGTTGGCTTTGGCTGCGCTGCAGCAGACTGTAACCTAAGCTTTAACTTGCATAGTTCAAGGTTTCTGGTTTCTCTGAAGTCACTCTGTTAAAGAGTTTGGGCCTTTTCTTTCTCTCCCACCCTCCTCGCTGTGGAAACACTCCTCTGTTGAACACTACTGGCCTATTTTCCTCTCTTTTTTTTTTAAATACAGAGTTCATTGCAGCTAATTGTCATACTGCTGCGCATTGACAGTACTGTGCCAGGGCGATGTGTACAACATTTGTGCGTTTACATCTGTGTGAGAGAATGCACATATCAATGTCTTGATGTGTGAGTGTGTGTTCCTTGTGGTGCAGTAATTGTGGGGTGTGTCTCAGGTTCCCTGCTAAACCCCTAATAGGAATAGTGAGTGGTTGATTAGGTGCACAAGAGGTCAGTGGGTCGTGGTGCATTTCCTTGTTCCGGGCTTGAATCAAAGCCCTTTACAGGCATAGGTAATTATGGGATGTGAACAAAGGCGTCCAGTTACTGTGGAAACAAGTAGGTGACTTTAAATGGCCTTGGAAAACATATTTCTCTATATGTTTCCACTATGCTGATCCAACTGAGAAAACGTGTCAGTATTCATTATGACAGGCTTATAAGCTGCAGTAGGCGGGATCAGTAGAAAAATGGTTGATTTGAGTCCGCAGTTTGTTGAAATACTAACGTCTTGGCTTTGCAGTATCTCAGCTCTTCTGTTTCTCTCTATCTCTAAAACACAATTACACATACTTTTTTCACTTTCTGTCCAACTCTCTTTTTTAACTCTTTCATTTAGTAGGTTTCTTTGTAGCATGGGCACTTTTTTGCCAGGTGCTAGAGAATTGATTTTTATACCCAAGTGGCCTGTTTGCAGTTTATTTAATTTAAGACCAGCCAATAGGAATGCTCACTCTCTCTGAACTTCCCCCTGATTGGTTAAATCTTCCCATTGTGCACTAGGTTTTGTAAAGTCTGTAGACACAGTCTAAGTGCAGAAGTGTCGTTCTCTCTCAAATCACTTGATTTTCATTGTGCTGAATGCCAATAAATTCTTCAAAGGCAAGTGATTAATTCTTTAACAAATTTGGTTTAAAACAGTGGATCATGTCAAAACCTTTAAGTAAAGAAAGTTCAAAGAAGGGACTGGTAGTGGCTTTAGGTTCCTCACAGACCATCTAGCATAGTTTTAAGTGTGTTTATTCAAACACGGTGCAAGATCACACATCTGTTTTCTGTTGCTTGTGCACTGGTTAATAATGTCCCCCAGGAGCCCACAGCAGTGCTGGTTATTAGTTTATCCCAACAGGCTGGAACCCCAGTTTGAAAGAGCACTGTGAGATGCGTGCTCAACCACGGCGAGAAAGACAAAGCATAATGTATGAATGTTCATGGACATGTATGTGTGGTCTCAGTAAACACAGCTTCATTTGTTGAGAAGCTTCCTGCTGCCTGGTTTCTGTGCCTCTTAAAAACACATACAGGTCTAAAACAGAATATCGAACTGATGTCTGTCATCTTTTTATTTAAAGTTTCTCTCTTTTAATGTAATGGAAATGGAAAAATGAGTTCCTCCAAACATGACAGGCTGTTGCAGTGCTTTGTTTGGTATAATCACCAAAAGAATTAAACTTAAAGGAATATGGTAAATTTCCTTAGAGATCAAGGTAAATAATATTTTACTGTGTTGTGGCCCTACTCTGTTGTAGTTTTGGATAGATATGACTTTTTAGATGATGAAGGGTGCTGCGTGGAAGAGAAGAGCAGTTAATGTTCTCCATCCTCAGACATCCATCATCCTGCTCTGCCTCCGACAGTGATGTATTTCACACTCTGTGCCGCCTGAACACTGGGCATGTTTTGATGTTATTTAACACCTCTTTTGAATAATAACCTCTGGGTTTATGGTTTCACTATTGCACTATGCAAAAGATCATTTTCTATATAGCTTGGAAAATACGTTTTCTTAGTCAGCCCTGCAGAGGTACAACAGTTTCTATGGTCAAACTGTATTCAATAAATATCTGTGTCTTCAATAATCATTGAACTAATTACAAACGTCCTTTTTCTTTTGTTTCTTTTGTGCAGTTGGCCAAGAAGATTCGGGAGAAGTTCAACCGCTACCTTGATGTAGTGAACAGGAACAAACAGGTGGTGGAAGCCTCATACACTGCCCACCTTACCTCACCTCTCACTGCAATACAGGACTGCTGCTCCATACCAGCTTCAATGATGGAGTGAGTAACTCATACACAATAATGAACATTACTCTTTCTTTTATGCTCTTAAAAATATTTCTCCAGGGGGATAACTCAGTACAAATCCACCTCCCACTTTTGGAACATGTACCTCAAAACTGCAACACGAGACATATGCCTTTAACTAGAAGTTACACAGTAGGCGTTGCCATTTACCCTGTTGTAAGTCAATTTACCATTACAATAATCTTGGAGACTTTATTTGAAGGTTGATAGTGTGTTGTTTTGGAACCTTTGCTAGAGTTATGCCTTTGATGGTGTGTAAGTTGATGATAATTTTAATGGGGCTTTTGAGTCCAGGAAGGCTGTGAAAGACATTAGGATTTCACAGGTGATGATGTTGTTTTGAAAGTCTAGACATGGTCAAAAAGATGACCTTTTTGGCAAAGGAGCGTATACAAGCTATAATACTATAGTATGTAATGTTTAAAAAACAATTGTTAACCTTGCAAGGTATTGGCATTTTGAAAATGTCCTTTAAATAAATTTCAGCTAAAAATTAATTGCTTTGAAAGAAATCTTGTAACAGTACCTTAAATGGGTCCAGGACACTATGCGGTTTGGTCAGAATCTAGATCTTGATCTGTTCTGGTACTGGGAAAATTACTGTCCTTGGCTGAGGTTTGTGCTCTCTCTCTCTCTCTCTCTCTCTCATGTGAAAGCCTCTTCACCTTGTGCAAAACAAACATCAGTCCAAATTTACTGTATTAGTTTGACTGGGTTTTTGACAAACATAATTTAGGGACCAAATTAAGCCAAAGGGTGCTCGTCCATTTTTTTTAAACTGGCAGTGAAATTTTATATTTTATATTCAAACTCTCTGCCGATAGATTTTAAATGTTGCCCTCGTTGACTGTGTAGATTCAGCTTTTTAGCCAGTCACAAACTCCAGCAGGAAAACACAGTTCAAAGCTGAGGGAGAGAGAGACAGAGAGAGAGAGCGAGAGGGAAAGTGAGAGAGCTGCTCTCAGTTCTAATCTACAGAGCAGCAGCTGTCTCTACCCGTCATCCGCTCTCTCCATTTCTGTCTGTCTGTCCCCTTTATCAGCAGATGTAACCAGTTACTGCTCTCTGAAGTTTTTTGTGCCGCAGACTTCACAGGCTGCAAGGTCACCTGTCTTTCCTTTACTTGTGCAGGAGGGGGAGGGGTATCAGCCTGGATGAGGGCCACTGTCCACCTGTAGCCAAATCATGCACGTGACATACTGTACATGCATAGAGCCCTTGTTCACACGCAAACAAGCTGTATTTACGTTGCAACACGCGCAGCTTGAAATCCACAGATTTACAGCTCTGAGAGTCAGACTGAGTGAGAAACTGCAGGGAAAAATGATTATATAAGGTCTTGGTTGGAAAGATGGAATGACGCAGAGGGAGTTGGTGGTGGGGTTGAACATACCAAACTGGAGCAGCCTCTGATAGATCCCTGAACTTCAAAGGATCTTCCTCAGTGGAGAAAAAGCAGAGAGTTCTCTCGGTTTCATTTTTTTGGGGGTTTATTCGTTCTGTACTGGGAGTACAATAATTTAGTTTTTCGCTGCACTCTCCATCAGGGAAGTTATCTAAAAGTTTTGCAGTTGGAATTAACCCTCGGTCAAGATGGAACAAAACTCTTAGTTCATTTCAACGTAAACATTAACATTCACACTGTGCTATTGAATCAGTTTCCACTGCGTCACAGAAAAACAAATGGCCAGATGGACGGTGAGATGGTTCGTGCTGTGGTTCTGTATGTTTCATACCTGCTGTACATGTTAATCGTGATACAAATTAGAGCATGGCTCTTCTGGTTGCTGTGTTGTCCGAAGAAAGACGATGTATGATTCCCAGCAACAGTACATCAGTTTATGTTGCCTCCTTCTACTTCCTGGTCAAAGAAATTTTAGTGCATGTGCATAACGCCAAGTCTGACTCCAGTCTGACTAAACGTATACATGCGGGAGTAATCGGACCATGAATCACATTATCCAGATGTGTTAGTCCGACTAAGACTAGCTTGATTTTAGTTGGACTAATGTGTTTACATGGCGTTAGGAAAACCAAACTATTGTCTGAGCTGGACTAAAATCTGACTTTTAACACGTATGTTTAACGCATTGGCCGTGCCCTTCTTTAGTCGCGCACCTCAGCTGCCTCAGTCCGGTCAGCCAGCTTAGAGGCAGATCAGGTGATTCACAGGGTGTTCATGTCTGTTAGCCATCATTTAGGCTATCGTTTCACAGAGAGGCCACAGAGGGCAGTGCTAAGTGCTCACTGGTATGCTTTAATCACCGTTCCGTGTCAACAACCTGCTGCACCTGAAAATAGCAAAAGTATGTAAAACATTAGAACATATGGTGATTGCACGAGTGTTTGTATGTTCATATGCTTGAAATGTAAACTCGAGGTGATTACATTTCAACAGTTCCACTGACGTGCAGTTGAACAAGTGAGAAGTGTGCTTGGGAGCAGCCCAGGTGGCATTTCATGCTCTCATTTCACCAGTACTTCCTGAAAAGGTAGACTTCAAAATAAAATAAATAAAATAGAGTTCATATGACCCTGAAGAGTTCATTTTAGAGCAAAGCAAACATCCATTAGAGCGAAATAGGGGTCAAAGGTATACTGTACTATAGTATACTATAGGGGAAGTGGAAGAAGAGGGGAGAATGAGATATAACAGCTAATGTTATAACAGATAGCACTTGCACTCTTAATCAAAGACTTGCCGGTATTTGGTAATAACCCAAGTGTTGGATAATATGCTTTTCAACTTGAAAGGAAATGAGAAGCACCAAATTTCAACTGTTGTCATGGAGGTTTTACCTCCATCACAAGAATTCCAAGACAAATCTTTGCTACACAGCTCTTATTTGTGACAGATGCTTTTCCATCCTCATGTACTGTGGCTTACCAAGACCATATGTAAGGTCTGTATTTGGTATTGATTTTGTTTTTATTGGATGAGATAAAAAAAAAACATGTGGAATCGCACTGTGCAAAATCTTCAATTTGTGTTGTTTTTAAACTTATTGTATTATGTTCTTTATTTCTTTTTTAAAGGGGTTTTAAGTTCGAGACCACTGAGATCTAACAAAGGCTTCAGCCTATAATCATATTTATATTTTTGGTGTTTGGCAGAAAATTCCTTTAAATTTTTTTCCCCCTTGCCTGTTATTTATTCAGAAGGTTATTTTTTTTATAGTGTCTCCCAATGTTGGTAATTTTCATACAATTTTCATTACAGGTTCCTCTTGTTAAGGTAGTCCTCTTAGTCCACACACACTAAGCTGTGTTTGCTGTGTTTGCTGTGTTCCCATATGACAAAATCTATATTTTTCTTAGGTCAGGGTTGCTGCACACCTAACCTATCACAACGTTCCTATACAGTATGTAGTAATACTGTGTATAAGGGATTATATTGCACCACGAATTTGCAGCACCTTCACTCATACATTGAACATATCGGGATAGTACTAATATGAAGCTCCTGTTTCCGAAGATGAATTCTCACCATCTGGGATGCTGGCAGATTTACAGTCTAGATCAAGTGTATAAGTGACGGCAGTGAGCAGCGACTCACACTTGGTCCTTCAGATCAAGCTGATCTTGTGTTGCAGGTAACATCATCGTCAGCATGATGATGATATCTCTGTTTGCATATTAGTGTAGGAGATGGAAACATACTGTGCAGGTTGGGAGGGTGTTTTGTATGAGTGACCTTAACAGGTGTAAGCCCTGCTGCCTTTTCTCTCTCTCTCGCTCCCTCTCTACATGCCTCCGTTAATGTCAGCCTCTTCTTATTTGGCTCTCCTCTTCTTTCTTCCCCTCTCTTTGCCTCCCTAAAACCTTTCCTTTCCTTACATGCTTTCATTGACTTACTTATTCCTCCTTCCAGACACTTATCCATCCTTGATATTCTCTCTTCTCTTCCCTTTTCTTCTCAGTGCACCCTTTTTTTCCCCCATACTTTCTCAATGACTGTGGATCTCTAGCTCACTATCACCCAATAGCTTTAACACAACACACATTTCACAACAACTTTGACAAAGAGACACAAAACATCCAAAAACAGAATCAAAACCACACACAGACAGTAAACTACCATAAACAGAGACAAGCACTGACTGTAAAGTGAAGCAACAAAACCAAGAGACAAAACAATCAAAGCAAAGACTCGTGAACTCTGTAGCTCTTGTTGTGTTTATGACTGTTAATGATTCCCTTAACATATTATATCCAAAGGACCAGTGTTTCCTAACCAGTCCATGCTTGTGTACAATTCCTTTGTCATCATGTTTTGAGGTAGTGATTTCAGTTCAGTCACAAACATTTCCATTTATATAAGTGTATGCAACTATTCAAACATTTAAAAAAAACAAAAAAAAGCAACAAACTTTATGAACGCGATCATTTTTTTAAACTACAGGAGCTGTTAAGAGGAAAATACAAAGAAAAAGAAAAAAACACAAAAGAGAGGTCAGGACATGAGGATTTTGTCTGACTCTAAGAAGATGCTGGACCCCGATTAGTTCTGTTCTGCTTATTGATATAAAAAAAAAATATGTTTTCATGCACCGAGTATCAAAGACAGATGTATAAACAGGCCTCCTTGCTGCTGTGATTCGCCCAGGCACAACACATTAGAAATGGTGCTACTCTTAACATGGGAGCTTGAACACTTTATTTAATTCTGAGAAAAATAACACCTTAAAAGCATCATTACATTTCAATATTTCTTAAAGACACTCCCCGGTCTGTCACTTGTGCAAGGCATTCACTTCATTTGAGGATCATTTCTAATTACTGCTCAGGGAACACTCCCCTTCTGGGTAATATTATAATCAAGCAAGCCTTCCTACGATTCATCATTAATATGCAAATTCAATAATTTAAAGCAACGTGTCTTACTATTTGTAACATCCATGAATAAGAATGCCAGTTAGTATAGTTGGATTCAATACGACATTCTTAATATATTTTAATTGTTTGTATTCCTGTCAGTTCTTTTGCAAAACAAGATTTCTCTCCCCTCATTAAGATTTCTGTTCAGACTGGAAGGCCTCCTCCCTCCCTGTGTCTCACTCCCCCCCCCACCCCTCTTATATGTTTTTTTGATGTGGAATTCAAAGCGCCTGCAAATGTTTTTTTTTTTTTTAATCTGGCACACATTTTGCCAAGCACCCTGTCCATTCCTTCTATGCAAAGTGGGTTGAAGGAGAATAGTAATGACTTTGGCCTTATGGGACTCTAAATAAGTGAAGTTCAAACACAGCCTGTACATCACAGCGCCTGTCAATCAAACCGTGCCAGAGCAAGGTCTACAAGCACACAGAGCCTGTGTGTGTGTGTGTGTGTGTGTGTGTGTGTGTGTGTGTGTGTGTGCGCGTGCGTGTGTGGCGTAGTGTTGCAGTGGGGGTCTAGTTGGAGGAATGGAAGGATCAAAGCGCCCAGGCTTGGTGCAGTGCAGAGCAGGCTGCTCCTCCGCATACTTCATCTTAAATCCAAACGCTGTGAAGAATGTGCTTCACCATCAGCAGCGACACACATTAAAAATAACACTGCTCTTGCGTATATTTGAGACTTGAAAAGAAATCACCCCAAAAGAGTCACGTATGATGTGAGAAGGTGTTTTTGCAGAAACTCTGTGTGGTGATTCTGACACAGATTGTGCATGTTATAACTCAGCATTGTATGCCTGAGATACTGTTAACACGGTCCTTCATCATAATCTTATACATGGGAAAATAGAGCAATAGATTATTACCCAGAATTCTTAATGGGGCAAGAATATAATATTCTTTTACCAAACCACAGTGTTATTCTAGTCTGAGTCAGCTTTACTCTAAAATCATCTATATAATGTTGCATCACAAATGACAAATTTACCTATGGAGAAATATTATTATTTAATGATTTTTCAGTTGAAAATGACATGTCATATTAATCTTTAGAGTTGACCGTTGATTCCATTTTTATATGGTACACTAATGCTTCCTGTCTCATGAATGATTCCTTTTTAAAACGGCCTAACTACAAAAAGATACTGCACGATTCCAGTCTCTTCTTTTTAAGGTGTAGTGTGTGAATTTGAGCAACATTTCCTTCAGTTACCAACAATTGAAATGGTGTTGAGTGAGTTTGTCCATTATTTATCTATTGAAAATCATTGCAGTCTACACGGTGGCCTCATTTTGCGTTAATAAAAACAAAAAGTATAATTATTTTTATCTTAACTTTCTGCCAAATAACAATTATCATATCTAAATTGTTCACACTGAACCTGTAAGTATTCCACCTACATGTAAGTCAATCTGTTTGTCTGACTCCAAAAAATAAAGAGCAGATTTTGATAAAATTGGTTTTGCCATCAATGATTGCTTTTGGCAGGGAACAGCTCAAGGTAGAATAATAATATAAAAACCAAGATTGCCAACTTTACTAATACCAAGGAAAACAAAGACTCATCAGCAATCAGTTGTTCTGCCTCATATAATCTGTTGTTGGTGTAATGTTTAGTTGAAAAATGACACTGGCAGAACGAGGGAGGGAAAAACACACAGAGACTGACAGTACAAGCTGGGGCTCTGTGGCAGATGATTTCAATCACTGAATAATGCAGGCAGCCTTTCCTGCAATCACACTCAGATGTATTCAGGGAATAGTGTATTAGCTTTTTGGGGGGAAAACAGAATTCAGGCAAATGGAAAATGTTATTCACCAGTCATAAATTTGACTGTAATATTAGTCTGGGCAACATATGATATAGTCAGTGATGCAGTTTCTTAAATGAAACTAGCGTGGTCTATTAGTCTCAGGAAATGTTTCATCTAATTGGATTACCTTGATTTCTTCACTATTTGCGTAAATTGGGTAGATCTAAGCCAAAAGCTTGTTTTTTCAGTTTTAAACATGCACAGTACCATGAGGTCAGAGGTATGTCTTTGGTTTTATTGGAAATGAAGATGTGGAGCTGTAAATCTGTTGAGAAAAACCAGAGCAGCTCCACCAGCAAATGAGCTGGACACAGTGTAACGCTGCCAAATGTGGCCTTTTTGTCTGTGCGTTTAGGTTTGATGGGAACTTCAACACCAATGTCTCCAAGACCATTTGCTGTGATCGACTCTCGCCCACCGTCAACAGCCGAGCTTTCAACCCGGGACGAGACCTCAACTCAGGTTAGTGACCCGCACACAAAAGCGAACACAACACATGAAGTACGTGGAGGCATTGAAATTGAATCATTTCACAAAAGAAACATTGTGGAATTCAGTTTTTGACATTGTGTGCATGACAAATGGCTAGTTTTATCACCATGACAACCAGTCATTAATAATCAATTAGGTCTATCCTTTTTAAATGTTAAAAAGGAAAAAGACCTTGATCTAAGGTTGAAATAATGAGCTACACACATTCAGAGAGTTGCTTTTAAGCCTTCCCTGTGTTTGTCACCCTCACTGCCTCTTCTTTTCTCCCCTGTATTTTCACCCTTTGAATTTAGAGAGTTTTTATAGCTTGAGTTCAAATTCACCATGGTTCGGCTTAAAGGGCGATGTCAACTCTTTGTTTCTATCCTCACTATACTCCTAGTAGAAATCACATCAGACGCCACGGAAACCGCAACATTCCCCTAACAAAACATGTACAGTAAGTGAGAGGGCAGTAGAGAACACTTTGACATTTGACATTTATTGAGGCTCCAGGTTGCATTAGCCACTGCAGCATGTTCCCATGTAAAACCCCCATGTGCCTGCACTGCATATGACAGTCTGCATTTGATTAAGAAGAAAATAGACCAAAATGACTGAAAACCAGTCCAAGGCCAACTTTCCCCTGCTGGTTTTCAGTTTTTTTTTTTTTTTTGCAATTCCTTGCGTAGCAGTGTGCTCCTTCCCCTGATTCTAGAGCAGAAATATCTAACTGTATTACAAGCAGACTTGAATTTTTGGGGACTATACAAACCCTCTGTCTCTTAACTTAACTGTTTGAGAATTTTCTTCTGTGCTTCCAAAGGAATTCAATATTTGAATGATTCATATGATCATGTTAGTTTTTTTAAAAAAAAGATATGTTAAATGGCTGGATTGGAAGAATGGTAATTTACCAAGCACCGCATGAAATCAAATAAGAATAGCTCCAAACTCCACTATCACATTCCCTTTTAATCACACTGCAGAGATCAGTGTTTCCCCTTGACTTGCCTTGTCAGACACTTTCTCCCATGACTAATATTGGTCCAACTTAACTTCTCCAGTTTCTTGAACAGACTGTATTTATGCTTAATCTAATACCTTATTCTGACTATTTGATTTGCAGAATTCATTCAATGGTGGAATGGCAGAGTGAAACTTTTGAAATCCAATAGGTCGCCTACTTAAACAGCAGTTTGCTTTTGCAAAAAAAAACCTGGCCTTTTTCATTCTACCCTATTTTTGCCACTATTAGGCATTTGTTTGCATTCAATGTATAAACTGGTTCATCTGAACTGCAAAATCATCATTCGAATGGTGAACATTGTCATTGCTCCCCCTCACTATTTCGTTTTTTTATGGGAAACCTCCAACTCCTACTATCTGTTGCCCCTCTGTCATCCCATTGCGGCCCCCATGCACCTCCAGTTTCTTCTAAATGTCACGACCGGCTGGTCTCTCTGCAAAACCATTCATAATGACTGCCATTCATGGAACGTCACCATCGGTGGGGTTTTATTTTTCCTAGCAAGCCAGTCACAGTGAGTTCAAGTTACCCTTTCGTCTCCACTCTCCTCTCCCTACCTCTCACACTCAGCCCTGCTTGACCCCCGTGCTCCCAGTGCATTCATTCTCTTCCATTTGTCTCAGCCCAGTCTAAACAGCGGCCTCAGAACAGAGGGAGGGAGTGGGTGAAAGAGCGAGGGATAATTGAGAGGGAGAGAATGATGAATGAAGGGGAAGAGGAAGGGTGAGAGCTGATTAAATTGGAGTAATTGTATCAGGACCGCATTGTATTCCTTCCATCTCCTCTCCTCTCATCTTCCTTTTTGTTGGCGATTTTAAGGGGAAGGGGAAGAAAGATGAGAGATAGTGGATGTGGCGGGGCATCAAAAGTGATACCAGCAGATGGGAGTAAAATGACAGGCCACTGAGAGATGGCTGGGTGTTGTCTGATTAGAGGACTAGTTGAATCCATCATCTCTTCTCCCTCCATTTTTCCCCCCTCTTACAATCTTATTTCCATCGTCACATGTCCTGAATGGTTCCTGGCGGATGTATTGCTTCAGCCACTGAACTAAATGTGGACACATGTAGACACAACCGTTATTTAGGTGTTTTTGAATCTCCTCCTGCTCTTCAGATTGGAGTCATACTGAACAAATTGTACCACTGACATGAGCAGCAAACTTGTGTTGTAAAATAGTATATGGGCCCTGGTTCTTTGAAAGCCACATGAGATTTTAGCATGGGGCAGAGTGAGGTGATGCACTGGAGGTGATTTTTATTGACAATGAAGAGCTAGAAGCAAGTACATAAGATGCCGTTACAGGTGTGGTGTCTCCCCACAGTTTGCATTTTCATTTGCAGTTTGTAGCAAAAGCCTTTAGAAATGTGACTCGTGTCTCTGGGCTTGTCCATCTGTTTCTGGGAAGATCTAACTATTGGTGGCAGAGTGGAGCGGTGCTGCTTGACAGATGTTTACAGAGTCCTTCTTCTATTGTCAACACATCTGAGTGGTTCCTGTTTATATCAGCCTCAGAGATGGATGGAGTCACCGGGTAGGGATAATCTATAATTAGGGAGTGTAGTATTCGGGGACCTGCCATCAGTTTTTTTTCTTCCACCAAATAAATGTAGATAGAGGTGATTTTGGATGCTGTTCGTATTTGTACTGTGGTTGAATAGGGTCGAAAGAAATTCTGATTAAGTCAGTCAGTATGTTTCCATGCTCAGTTAAGTCGAGCAATGGTTGTAACCCCCATTCTGAGTCTTTCTACCATCCTCGAACTTAAAAATATTCAAATCTTTAAGCTGCGAGATCATGACATCAGTCTTATCTTAAGTCAAAAAAATGTGCTGACCTAAATTTTGTTTTGTTTTTGTGGCTTTTATTCTTCTCTGTGTTGACTTCTGCTATATTATCTCAGCTCCCAATGACATTATCTGGGTGTGTGCGTCGGAATTTGACAAATTGACTTTTTGGTGCCATTTAAGTCGGACTAAACTTTTGTATCACAATAACTTGTCACGTAAATGTAGTGTGACCACAAGCCGGCGACCACATTTTAGGATCGTTTCTGGTGGAGAGTATCTGTAGACTGAGACCTCATTAACAATACTCTGTATTTGGCTTCTGTTCATGAAAATTCCCATCTGAATAATATCAGCGGAACAGCCTGAGAGTGCTTACTGCTGCTACTGAACTATAGGAAGCACAGCGAATTATTAGTGGTAAGACATGGAACATTGGGATAACTGTCTTAATCAAAATGAACCTTCTTTTAGAAAGGATGACTCACCTGTGTGCATTCCTGTATTTTAAAAAAGATTACAACAGATTTCAACAGTTGCGCCATTGTTTATTTTAATGAAGCTTACAGTGGCGGATTTTCACCCTGTAAAAGCCCCAACGTTTCTATTTGTGTATCCTCAGCCCGCCCCGCCCCCCTTTGTGAAAGGCCGTTTTGTGTTGCAGTGAGCGGAGAGGAAGTTGCTGGCTTTGTGATGAGATCTCTGTGAAGATACTGTTTACTCTGTGACCCAGTAAAAAAAAAAAAAAAAAAAAAAAAAATCTGCCTGTTAGTTTTGAGCAAATACTTGAGCTCTGTGTCTCAGCAGCAGCAGAGAGGTTGGTGTTAGAAGGCTGTTATTTCAGCCCTCCCTGCTGTTAAGACGCACAGACCAAAATCTGGTGTACAAATAAAATAGATGTATTGTATACTTAAAAGTTGTTGAATAGTTTAAACTTTTATCCCTCAGCTTAATTTATTCTACGAGAGTTGGGAATAGGCCAACCAGAGAGGAATGTACTCACTCTCAGTCTTGCATATACACGTGTATGAGTTGTGAAAAGGCCTGAAGCAGAAAAGATTGTTTGAGTTGTCTGCTTAATTTGCATTTGTGTGCAGCAGCTCACCATCATGATTCAGGTTTCCATACAGCACGATCTCGGCAGCCTGATTAGATGTGACTGCAATTAAAGTGAGGTTTGTCTGTGAACTGTGTTTATCTGCCAAATGGCAAAAAAAAACAAAACAAAGACGAAGAAGTGTTGAAATGCTGGGCTAAAATGTAGTATAGTAAATGAAGGATTACTTAACACTCTTGAACCCTCCCCTTTTCTAAATAGATTCACAGCTCAGCATGGAAACATGAGACCTTCAGTATGTGCTTAGATTCAATATACTTCTGTTGTTTAAACTTTAGACATCTAAATTAGGTCACATAATTGTAGCAGCAGTAGTCTAATAATGTGAAGTTTAATATTCTTAAAACAAATAGTGCAATCTGCAGGTGATTATTTTAACCAGTAGTTTCTTTCTTTTTTCCATGTTATTATTTTTAACGGAGCCATAGTTCACGTCTTAGCCCTAAACTTAACAAATTACTCAGAAACTAGGTTTTTCAGGACTCCGTGTCATCATGGTGAACACGGATTCCTGACTTTGTCAGTTCTTAGGCCAGAAAAGGTCTTCAAGACATAACAAATACAAGTACACACACACACACACCCCTGAAATTTAAAGTTTTTTCTTACTTGTGTTAATTAAACCTTCACCGACTCTTCAGTCACTCATCTGTTCATTTTTCTTTCCCCGGTTGTCACGCGTCTTTCTTTCTTCATCTCACTTTCCTTCTTCTCTTGTGTGTTTTCCTCCCGCAGTGTTGGCCGACAACCTGAAGTCCAACCCAGGGATTAAATGGCAGTACTTCAGCTCAGAGGAGGGAATCTTCACTGTCTTCCCTGCGCACAAGTTCCACTGCAAAGGAAGCTACGAACACCGCAGCAGGTACTGAACGACCTCTCCTTTATCTTTCATTTTTTTCTGAGCTGTTTGATTTGGTAACAATTTCCACGCAGGCATCCGTACTTAGACCAGCTGAGGGTGGTTGAATGTGCCACTCATTCCTGCCTCTTCTTCGCCCTCTTCTCCCCCCTCCTCCTCCTCTGGGGTGGCCCAGAGGGCATGATGATGGCATGCTGCCATCACGCACCCTGACACACATTGCCCCTGGCAGGAATGTGGCTCTGTACCACTAAAGCCCACTGGAATTTCACACTCCCAGTGTTTTTTTTTTCTGCAGCAACAGCTTAAAGATGTCTCTTTCTCTCTTGCCTTTCATTTCACCATCTTTGTCTCTCGGCTGCTCCCTGATGCATTTATCACTGGCTCTTGCTTTTTACTTTTTTAATCATGTCCACTGGGATTTTTTTTCCCCCTCCCGTCAGTGTTCGAGTGAGTGAGCTGGCACATGGCCATGATAGAAATTACACTGCCTGGCTTGCTTCAAGTGTGAATGAGGCTTTGTGAGTACATCACTGGCCTTCTCCACCCTGTGTTAGTGTCTCCTTGTCCAGCAGACCACACACACACACACACACACACACAGAGGTTCACACACGTTCACTTCCATTCATTTGGACAGCCTAACCAAACCATTATCCCTAAACTTAACCACATGCAGCATATGCCGAAGCATAATTCAAATATTTGCAGTAAACCAGTTCCTCAAAAATGAGGTTCTGCTTCATTCGGACCAGGTTTTGGTCTCCACGAGGACTACTGGTCTACTGTTTATGCCAGCAAAGTTCCTTAGTTAGTAACAAACATGAACACACACATTGCTGACAATATGCTGTATGTACATATACAGTGACAAAACACAACCTTTAAGAATAGGCTTTACAAAAAAAACAAGGAATACTATCTTAGTTTCTCCTCACTACTTTTGCACTGTGATTGTCTCAGTGTCACACAGAAACGCTAACATGGCATTTCAGTCCGTATAGCATGTTAACGTGTATTTGAAAAGCGTCAGGTTTCATTGAGACTAACACAATAGTTTTTTTTAGATTTTTCTCTCATGTTATGTAAATGTACTGACTGAGGCACGGTCTGCCTTTTCTCATTCATTTGTGCTGCTAAGTGGCCAACGTGTCAGCTCTCAGTGGGGTTTTCTGCGTTTCAGATAAAGCATCTAAATTGATTCTTGAGCACAAGTCGTTTTGCCTCCCATGCAAAGAAATCCCAAATATTATTTCATACTTCAATATAAGAATTTTTTTGAAATGTAAAGATATCCCACATGCAGGACACTGTGCGTTCGAGGTTCTTGATAACTAATTTACTTATGAAAATACAAAACAGGTGAGCACAGGATAGATATGGCGAGATGAGAGTTAATTTGCACAAATGAAAAACATTACCCATGTTTTACATTACCCATAAGTATGTTTTGTATTAGTGCATAGTCACTTTAAAAATCATTCTATCTTCAAAGCCTAACAATGGGTTGTTTATATGTACTTCAGATAAGGGTCTTGTTCTCTTGTGCCACCATGTTTCAGTTCAGTTCTAGTCAGTGCATGTTTCAAGATGTACTGACTCGAATCTAGTGGTCAAATGTCACAGTTACTGTGATTTAAGGCTGCTGTGTGTGATTTTCAGAGATGAAATAATTTGATGGTCAAAGGTCAAAGCTCAGTCACATAATTTGACATGGTTTTATCCATAACTCAGAAAACTTACCTGATGAGGCCGTGTGTGTTTGTGTGTATTTCCTGCAGGCCTGTGTATGTGTCTGCAGTGCGCCCCCAGTCTAAACACATAGTGGTGATGGTCGACCACGGAGCGTCTATAACTGACACGCAGCTTCAGATTGCCAGAGACTCTGCACTTGTCATCCTTAATGCCATAGATGAGCACGACAAGGTTAGTGAAAGGAAATCAAATCCTCGGTACCTCGCACAGCCGCACTAGAGCCACCAACTTTTGTTGACATCACTGTAAACTGTTGTCCCTCCTCTCCAGATCTCCATTCTGTCAGTGGCGGAGACGGTTCGTTCCTGTTCTCTGGACCAGTGTTATAAGAGTCTGCTGTCTCCAGCCACCAGTGAGACCAAGAGGAAGATGAGCACCTTCATCTCCAACATCAAGGCTTCAGATGGAGCCACACACCACGCAGCGGGTTTCCAGAAGGCCTTCCAGCTGCTCCGAAACACAACAAACCTCAGCAAACAGAGCACTAGTAAGAACTCTGGAAAAACAATGCCAACGCATTCTTCGGAACTGCATCATCGTATTCTACAGTAACTAATTAGCGTGGTGCATGTTCCTGTTCTTTACCAGCAACAGACATGGTGATCATCTACCTGTCCTCTGGTATCACGTCCCGAGAGTCATCGGAGCAGGAGAAGAGAGCAACGCTCAGCGTGGTCAGAGAGGAGAATCGACACCTTAACAACTCTGTCATGATCCTCACCTACGCACTCATGAATGGTAGGCGTTTCCCGAACAAATCACAGCACTATGCAAAACACTTATCATTTACCATCACAATCAGGGTGATATTAACACTTGTCACTTTATTATGTATAGCTGATGTTCATGGACAGAAAATAGATACATGTACCTGCAACCTAACATTACTCTGTTAATTTAACTTTCTAACTTAATTAGATTTTTAGGAAATGTAGAAAATTATTTGAATTATTTTTGTCCTCCCTATTAATGCTTATTTAATTTCTTGCTCTGCAAACATCTCTTTTCTGTTTTTTGTCCTGGGAGCTTCTTCTATTTATTAGATATCCTTTCTCTTGTGTACATTGTGCTTAAGAGGAAAACGAAGGTTAGAAAGGTGCTCAAAAACCTCAAAGGCTTTTTGTTGTTTTGTTGTTTGTTGGTGTAAGTGCACATGCTTCCTCTCCCTCTTTGTCTCTCTTTCTCCTTGTCACTGCATCTGCCTCCTCTGATTCCCACCTCACTCTGCAGCACACGCACACATTTTGCTTTGCATGCATTAGTCCACCACCAATACAAATAATTTTTGCATCGGAGAATGGAAATGAGGTACATCTAAGAGAGGAGAGAGTGAGACTTCAAAGGCCGACTGACAGACCTTGGCTGTGATGAAAAGGATGCTGAAATCTCTCATCCTTTGAGTTTATTAGAATTGCTTATCCCAAAAAAACATTTGTTTTGTTGCTGATGCTGCTCACACAGCTGAAAGACCCACTGTGTGTGTATGTCTGTCTTATTTCCTGCATCCCCCTGCCAAATGTGAAGTGCAGTGTGTGTGTGCGTGTGTGCAAATGGGTGTGTGTTTTGTGTGCATTAATGAAACACATAAATGAAATATTTCATCAAATATAAAAAATTCTGCCTTGTCAACTGCACTGTCTCCCACTAGATTGTGTTTTTTTTACATGACTGTCAGAATTTACCAGTCATGTAAAACAGATCAAAAGCAACAAAGGCTCACGACTAAAAACCAAAATGATCTCTTGAAATATTTATCTGGATGAAAATTACTCCTATCAAGATGTTTCACTATGATTTGAGATTAGTTAAAGAACTTGTCATGAATATTCAAAAGAGGTAAGTTTCAGTGGAATTAATTTCTCGTCAGGTCTAGGGATGGGTATTGCAGTTCACTGAAGGGTTACCTGTACAGGACTACTAGAGGAGCCCTGGAGAAATGTTTGTTCCCTTTTTTTTGTTTGTATCTCATCTTTAAGTCCTGAAAAATTCAGATTTGCGTTCAACATCTATATCTACATCTGCTGTGACATGAGTAGGCAAAATATTATGTTAATTTCACTACAGAAGAGACCAAATGACCTCTGCAGTTGGGTGCAGGGGGGAAAAAAAACGTGTATATATATATATATATATATATATTGGTATCGGTTATTATCCAAAGATAAAGAGGCACTTGAGTATTTTAGACTTAACATTTAGAATATCAGGACCATCATATTGAAGGAAAGTGGGAAAGGCCACTTGTTATGAACCAAACCTTGTGCCGTCAGTGAATCACCCCTCTGTGTTTGTTTGACGTTGCCACCCAAGATGACATGGGCCGTCAGCCGCCCAACGTGATGATCAGCAGAGCAGAACCTTGGCATTAAAAAGGGTTCTGCTTTAATCCAGTGAATGACTGGATACTGGCAGACATTCTGTGTTCCTATCCTTCCTAATAGCTTGTCGGATGCCAAATGTTCCAGGTGACAGCTGCAAGGTCTAACCATAGTCATCCACTCTCCCTCTAATGACCTTATAGAGCTCGGAAAGATGAAGTCTGAAGTGTGTATTAACTCCTCGACTACATGTAGGATTAATTCATGATTTCTGAGTGGCAGATGCAGGGGGACCGAACAAATAAGGTCTATGTCGATAATGACACGGGCGCACAGGTTAGAGCCTGCTTGTAAGAAATATCTCTGCTGCTGATGCCAAATCAATTTGAGGAATCCACATAGCGATGTGTGACCATGTGCGTTGACACACGCCTCTGGCCGCTTGAGCATGTGAACTTCATGAGATCAATTGTTCTTGAAATACAACTCCGATGAATTCATCCCATTCGGCAGCAAGAATGCGAGTTCTTGTTCACCAGCTCCTTCAAGGAGGTTTTTTTTACACCTTTAGAGGAAAGAAAACTATTTGTTGCCTTCTATAAAAGGAATTTGAGTTATGTCCTCTTCACTGAATGGCTGTTTACTCATTTTTCCTCATTGTCAGTTACTCCTTTACTCATTTGCACAATTAACCCAGTCAGGGGTCCTTTAGTCAGTTACAGATTTGTCCTTAATATCCCTGCTTGGTTAAATCAAACAAATTTACTCCTACCTAACATCTTTCCTCTCTCCTCAGAGGGAGTAACTGGCCTGAAGGAGTTGGCGTTCCTGAGGGACCTAGCAGAGCAGAATTCTGTCAAGTATGGCGTCGACAGGACAGCAGACCGGGACCGCTCCTCCATGACTTCAGCATCCGGTTCAGGAGCTTCAACGATGCCCGTGGTGAAGGGAAGCATGATGGTACTGAACCAACTGAGCAACTTGGAGACGACTGTGGGTCGCTTCTACATCAACCTTCCCAACCGAATGATTGACCTTGCCCGCTTCAGTCTGCCTTACTCTGACCCGATGGGAGACGGTAAGTAATCTGGACCCACTTCTTCATAACTGTGTGTTCAGAGTCAACATCCTGGTCATTCATAATCATTCACAGGGTTGTGTTGTGTGACATTCTCCATGAAAAACTGTGGTCAGCTCAGTTGTTTTAATGTTGAAGCTCATAGCGAACATGCCAAAATTAAAGCAAATGTTTGACTTCTGGAGGGCAGTTCACCTGGAGTGCCTGTTGCATGCGCACAAGAATTTTAATTTCAGTGAAGACGATCACACAAACCGGAGCAACGTGGTCTCTGTTGAGTCTGAAGTTTTCCAGATGAAGCTCCTGAATCAGCAAGTGAAGGAGAGGTTTTACCCAAACATTGACACTGTTCATCCTTTTTATTTTCCAGGTTTTATTATGACTGTAAGTCGGCCGTGTTACTTCGGTAACCTGCTCCTGGGCATCGTCGGGGTGGATGTGAACCTGGCCTACATTTTAGAGGATGTCACCTACTACCAAGACTCACTGGCTTCATACACGTTCCTCATTGACAACAAAGGTCAGTCACACAAGAACTGGAGAGATTAGATGCGTGCAGTTTCGTTGCATACCTCGTTCTCCCGCACATGCACGCACGTCACCACAGAAAAATTAACTGGTCTCTCTGCTCGTGCCCTTCGTCCAGTGTGTGGTCAGCAGCCGCTACCGCTCGTTGGCATATTATCAAATAAATCCATAAATTCTTACAGCCTTACAGCAAAGACTGCTAATCCAGCGACAAAACAACTTAAAGTAAACTCTTCCAGGCTACTGGTCCTACTTACTCCAGCATTATCAATCTTCATTAGTCAAAGTCTGAGAGAAACATGCTTAACATTTGGAAGAGAGTGTATTTTGGTGTTCTTGTTTGGAATTAAGTGGAATTATACTTTATTTTGTCTTCCTCCGCAGCCATTAATCTCATATTAGTCTTAATTGATGTCTTCTTTGTAGTGTTGGCACTTCTTTGGCATTTCATTCTCTGCTGAGCCATGCCTGTGTGCGTTACTGCAGTAGAGCTCATGTCTGGGCTTGGGCTTGGCCAAACTACTGGTGCCAAACAACAATCAAGTTGTGCTCTGTAGGCCTGTGGACACGTGTTCTTAATGGACAGATTAACCCTTCAAAAAATTAAGACTTTTGTTTTATTGTGTTTACCGGAAACACAGAACTTAACTGTAATGCTTTTTAATGCCACCCTTTTCAATTAAAACGTAAAGCGAAGAGTCTCAAAACACCACCCTTGTGTTAACATGTAGACAACTCATGCGCTACTTTGGGAAAATGATGATCATAATCCCAACTCTCGTCTTCATCTTCGTCGTTGTCGCCTTGTGTTTGGAGATTTTTTGATAACTTGTATTTTCTTCCTTAGTCCCCTGGGCTTTCTTTATTCTGTCTCTGTTTGTGTGATTGCATTCATTGTAATGTATCCTTTTTTGAATAAAACTTTTCTTAAGCTCTTCAGCAGCACGTACAGGCCCGGCATACGTACTACAGCATTTAAAGTTGTTTTGGATGGGCGTCGTGGGTTTCGTTTGGATGCGACATTTTCAAAACAACCGAGAAAAAGGCCGTTTAGGTTTCATTCCCTTTATGTTTGGATAGTGCCTCAGGCTCAGTACATGGTTTGAAACCTGGGAGGCTGCACCATGCTGATTAAATGCAAGAATAGGAAATTGAAAAAGGCTTAAGCTGAAGCAAATTAAAGCATACATTTTAAGGAGCTTAAGGAGAGGGGAGTGGAGAGCAGGTGGGAGACATTTAAAGTTGGAAGGGACGAGAGTGGAATGGAGACGAGACCTGAGGTAAAATATGGCGGAGGGAGGTCATAAAACAAGCAGAGTAAGTGATGTACTTCACCAGATTGTTGGAATAAGTGTGCAGCAACGGAATTGTTCACAATTATTATTTGTTATGATTGTAAGTGAATTTTTGCAGCTGTGAGGGTTTGGGAGACTACACTGCTCAATGAGTCTCTTTTTTCCCCCCTCTCTCAAATGTTTGTTATTAGAATCATTATGGCATCAAATTATAGCCTATTACTGCACCATACTTATTAGCACAGCAACTTGGTAAACATTGACAAATGACTCATTACAGTTATTAGCTGGTATTTAAATTGTCTGCTGACAATTAGAGTTAAATTAAATATGATTAGGTAAATAAGCCACTGACTGGAGGCCTCAAGACCTGAAGATAAAAATGGTAGACAAACGCATCAGTCATATTTGAGCATGAAGCAAATTTTACTGCATTTTGTTAAGTGACTTTATGAGACCTTATATAACTTAAACATGTCTGCACCTGAATGGGGCTGCACGAAGCTTTCTGTATGGTGTGTACTGTAGTTTGGTATTTTCAAACAGAACAGAAAGCCTTTGTTCAATACAGCCAATGGATTTCCCTTTAAGAATGTGACACACCACACCTGCTGGGACTCAACTTTTTTTTTTTTCTAACTAAATGTTATACTCTGTATTAGAACTGTGTAAATTCTTTGCTTGTTTACCCCCTTCCATACAGATGGACTCTTTCTTGAGTTTCTCGTAGACTACCAGAATGATCACTGCTGCTGTTTAGGAGCTTAAATACCGGGGAAGTTTTAGTTTATAGAGTAGAGCAACATTAAAAATGAGCAATATTAATGCTGTGGCCTTGTAGCATCAACAGCTTTATAAAAAGTAGAGCCAATTCGGTGTTTTACTGACAAAGAAAATGTGAAAACCTATAAGTGTAAAAATGAATCTAAGAACCTTAAGAGTGTCATTTTAGAGAAAGTTACATTCAGTTGCACAGCTACGAGAAAATGAAGCTGCCATTTAAGACCCATGCTGCCATTTAAGTGGTGGAAGAAACCTCTGCAGCACAATAGGTTAAATAGCGATCCTATGTTCTGTCAATGTATACTTTTTGACTACACCAAGTATGTCAGGTAATTAAAATTAGTGTGGCTTCTTATCTGTAAGGCAGCAAAGTAAGATATTTAATGTTCCCAACATGCAGGGTCGTATTAAGTGCATATTCTGAAATATTTCATGAATCCAACAGAAACATTCAGTTTTTCCTGCAGCTTAGAAGTGTATATTATAATATTTCTATGTAAAAGACTATTTGTTGTTCGAGTGAATGTTGCAGATCCAGTTTGTCTTTTAAGTTGTTCATTGTATGACGCTTTTGTCTCAACATGTACTGTATAACCACCAGTCATCATAAATAACATTGTTGAACTATGTTTTTGTTTGTCTTTTTTGATTTCCAGGCTACACCCTGATGCACCCATCGCTGACAAGACCCTACCTGATGACAGAACCCCCCCTTCACACCGACATCATCCACTATGAGAATATCCCAGGATTCCCTGTTGTCAGACAGAACATCCTCAGGTAGTATTGAAAGGAAAAGAAATTTCACTTGAATTAAAAAAAATAATAAAATAAAATAAAAAATTGGATTTTACTACAACTTTAAAAACTTCTGTAGCAGAATGACATTCAGCTGAATGCATCGTGTGCACAGTATACAAATATAATGATTTCTAAATCTAATTGCATTTCTTGCAGCCTCCCTCTGGGCAGTCAGGTCATCGCTGTTCCAGTGAACTCATCTCTGTCCTGGCACAGTAACCGACTCAGAGACAACAACAAAGCTGCGTATAATGTCAGCTACGCCTGGAAACTGGTAGGTGGTGGTGTTGTGCTCACAAACCCACACAAACAAGAAAGATATATAGAGTATATTTGTAGTTTTCGGGTATTTTTTGTTTCTGGAGATCAATGTCACATTGAAACAGATGAAGGTGGGAATTATAAAATGCCGGTTCTAAGTACATTTGAGCAAAGAGTTAACGCAGCCTCGAAGCTGAGCAAATATTTGGACACACATTGCATAAACACATTTTGGGCTCAAGGCATGAATGACATTATTAAGGAGTGAGAATAAAACCTTATCTCCAACTCTTTCATTTCTATCT
This sequence comes from Brachirus orientalis, assembly GCA_016785285.1. Lineage (NCBI taxonomy): Eukaryota > Metazoa > Chordata > Actinopteri > Pleuronectiformes > Soleidae > Brachirus > Brachirus orientalis. The sequence continues at coordinate 2,063,128 of JAFBJR010000235.1, read as the reverse complement.
ACAGCTCTTTATCATTGCAGTACCACTTTTTAAAACAATATGAAGATTTACGTTCCCTGCTTTTGTGTCTCCACAAAAGCAGCCCCACCTTATATAAGTTAGTGTAATAAAAAACCAAGTGCTCCCACACCCAGAAACTGTCTGTCCCTCCAATCTGCTTTTTCTCACAGGCCCTCTAGTGTCACGTTTTTGGAAAAAATGGCATCATAAAAGCAATAACATCATGCCATATGGAGTCTTTTTCATTTCTGACAGTTAAACGTTTGGCAGGAGAAAAAATATAACACTTACTTTGGGCATTTTACATTTTGGGTTGCTTTTATTTCACGCAAGCCCAAACACATCACTTCTGTCATGAGTTTGGCAGCACTCTATGTTTTATTTAATGAATTTTCCAAAGCCAAATAAATGGCAAAATGACCTCAAAAGCATTCATTCAAAGGAGTTGTTGTTTCCCTTGACAGTTCTATCATTTTATCAACAGGTTATTCTGTTCTGAGTGTTTCATATCGTTCCCTTTTGTGCTTCTGACTATAATTAAATGAAGGATAGATGGATCTATTTCAGAAGCAGTTTTTGTTATGTCTCGTCAAATCCTCTTTACAACCCAGTGTCAATGAATAAATATAAACGCTCTGAAAACAAAAGGTAACAAACTAAACTGTCATCTGAGGCAGTAACTAGCATTTGATTTGTCCGGGACGAAATGGTTGGACGTCCTCATCACACATGACCATATTCTTCTTAACGCTAGACAGGAAGAAGCATAATAGCTCAAACTAGTGAATGCTTTCTCTTTCCGCCACCCTCAGCTGTGGATTCCTCCAACTGTCTGGCATTGCTCAGAGCTTTCATGTGTTTTGAAGGCCTGGCTCTGGATACAGATACAGGGTTTTCACTTTTTACATTTTGTTTTTCAGTTGTACACTTTCAAAACCCACTTCCACTCGTTTCTCAAGCACCGTCAACTGCACCTTTTAAGACAACAAAAAAAATTGTGATGCAATAAAGGTTTCCCATTTCCTACTCATTTATCAAATCCACCTGGATCCCTCAGAAGAGCATTTACTGTTAGACAGTTTCTATGATTGAATAACAGAGTCTCTGAATATAGGACCAGACATTAATCTTCTCTGGAAGACGCCTGCAGCCTGTAAAACACTGACTGAGATGTCTTGACACTACACAGTGAAAAAAGATGACAGATGAGGATAGCAAGTGAGCGTAATGTCTCCCTGGCGCCTACTTTGGAGTGGAGTCTGTAAATTATATTAACACCCTGCAGTTTGTTTGTAAGCTCACACTGGTCTCTAAAGTTCAGTATGTACTGTTATTATGAGCAGGATGAAAATCAGGAATGATCTGGCAAAAAAAGAAGGGAAAACTAAAATGTGTAAACATTTACATATCAGTTTCCTTCTCTCGCGTATCTTTTCACTCCGCCACACTGCCTGCAATTTATTTCCTGTGAATGTGAAACGTAAAAGCCTCCTCTTCTCCTGTCTCATCCTGTAGGTTCAGGACACATCGTTCATCCTGTGCATTGTGTATGTGCAGCCTGAGATCCCAGTGAAGCAGCTGAAGAACCTGAACACAGCTCCAAGTTCAAAGCTGCTCTACCATCGCTTGGACCTGCTGGGTCAACCCAGTTCCTGCCTGCACTTCAAGCAGCTTGCCACAGTTGGTAAGAAAAGCAACACGTTCACAGAACTGGACTAATGTGCAATAAATTATAGCGATCATTTTTTGGTACAAACATTTTTTTCTGCATTCAGCTCAACTGAACTCTCTCTCTCTCTTTCTCTTTTTCTTTCACAGAGTCCCCCACAGTGATGTTGGCAGCTGGTAGTTTCTCCTCTCCCTATGAGCACCTCAGTCAGCCTGAAACAAAGCGCATGGTGGAGCACTACACTGCCTACCTGAGTGATAACACCAGACTCATAGCCAACCCGGGCCTCAAGGTACACAAGCACCCAAACCTGCAACTCATGGAAAGAAACACAAGGGTTAATGTTGTTCACCTGACAAACAGGTGGTCAGGTTACATGCAGATATCCCTGTATCTAAATATATCCAAATACCATGAAATACAATTTATAAGTTCCCAAGAAAAACATATTTTTTTGTTAATTGTGTGGGTTCTTAGAAGTGCTTTTTTTGGTTGCACTTTAAAAGCTGTTTCCTTACAAAAATCTGACAGTTCAAGTCAAGTTCACTGCATCTTTAAGAAACCCTCGTGTGGTGTTGGCAGCCTGTGTGCACATTGCTGTCCTAGGGTGAGTATGGGGTTAGAATTTGAACTCTCAGCCTCAGTCCCAGCTCTGATTCCCAGGCTCGTCTTAACGGCCCCCCTCCAGTCACCTCATCACCTCTTTCAAACTTAGATGCTTGTCAGATGTTTCTCAGGGCTTTGGACTCATCAATTCAACTCAGTGACTAGATTATGGTTGTGTAAGCCCTGCAGATCTATAAATATCTTTTACAGAGCTGTTTCAGATTTTAGGTGTAGTGAGGTTCCATCTGTTTGAAAACAGGGATTAAAGTTTTGTCGAACTTTCTCAAAGTTCTTGCTCTGCTCATCTTTACCTCTTCTTTCTTTCTTTCTTTCTTTCTTTCGCCGTCATCATCGCATCCATGTCCTGCTCTCCTCCTTCTCTCCCTGCTCCTCTGCAGTCCTCTGTCAGGAACGAGGTTATGGCGACCAGTCATGTCACGGATGAGTGGATGACACTAATGGAAATGAGTAGCCTCAACTGCTACATTGTGCGGCGTTACATAGCAACCCCCAGTGGGGTGCTCCGGATTTACCCAGGATCACTGATGGACAAAGCCTTCGACCCGACCCGCAGACAATGGTGAGGCTTAGTGAAGGGGGGAGAAAAGAAGGGAAGGTGTGTGTGTGTTTGTAGCTGTAGTAGCAGAAGTAGTTGTTAGAAGGAATGAGTATGTGCTGCATGGTTTTCCTACACATTGTGTAGTGGTCCATCATTATGTGCACAAAGCTTTTTGGTGAGGTGCATTAAAAGAAAGAAGAAAAACTTCATAGTCTGGCCAACAGTACATTACTTTATTCAAAGTACAGTAAACTGCAGGTGGATATGATCCTCAGTGAAAGCTCTCTATGTGGCCAAAAACTGACCAAACCCACTGCACCAGTCCAGCAGCTCCCTTCAGAGATCACCTCCTCATGTTTCTAAATGTAATGAAAATATTTATTTTACTTCCGAAATGACCCTAACTGTGAGGAAAACCCTCTTCCTGTGATGTGTTGGGCAGGTACCAGCACGCCGTGGCTAACCCGGGCCTCATCACCTTCACGGGGCCTTACCTGGATGTGGGCGGGGCAGGATATGTTGTCACAATTAGCCACACCATTCATGCTTCTAGGTAAGGAAAAATAATGTATATTTCTACCTCAGTAAACCCTCTGCTATCATATTTTGGAATCAAGTAGTAGACATCAGGATTTTCAGGATTGTTATGATAATCATGTGCAGATCATTCACTTTAGCCTTAAACGTATCAAACTATTAAATATTGTTAATCAAACATTTCACTTTATGTTATTGTGGTCAGTTCAGCTCTCAGCCTGGGAGTCACTTCAGCCTCACCGCATCATTTCTGAAGACAGGAAATAGTTTGAGGGGAAACTCAAGGAAACCAGTGACCAGTTTTGCTTTGGGGCTGTGTTGTGGGTTGTGTAGTGAGTGACATAATAATCTTAAACCACATGGTCTGACTTTAGTGGAATAAAGGAGGAGGTTTACAGTTTGTGTCCTTTGGTCTGTTAAACATTAATTACATAATGTTTTTGTCACAGCCTGCGTGAGTTAGAGAAATGAAAAGGCCTGTTACTGTTCTTGGGATTTACATGTGGTTCAATGAGCTGCAAATGTGAGTCTCGCTGCGGCGGACAACATCACTGTTTAATCAGCGTGATAAGAACTGTTTACTCTGGCTCATGCAAATGTTCAGTGTACACACAAACATTCACTGTCGGCCTGTGAGCCAGGATCAGTGTGCTGTTGTACACTGGCTCAGTGAGCATATAATCAGACAGTCTGTGTTGTGTAAATAGATGTACTGTGTGTAGGTGCATGCACGCAGCTTACCACACACTCACAAAAACAACTGTTAAACAGAAAGGCTTGACTTTTTTTCTTTTCAGTCCTCATGTTTCTTAATCTTCCGTTGTGCCCTCTCTGTTCTCCAGCTCACTGTCGGCGCCTGGTTATGCTGTAGCAGTGATGGGCATCGACTTCACCCTCCGCTACTTCTATAAAGTCCTGCTCGACCTGTTGCCCATCTGCAACCAGGACAAAGGCAAGAAGCTCCGGTAAGTGCAGGATAGATGCTTTATGCAAATCACTTCTGCTTTTGCGTTCTCCTTTTCATTGTGTTCCCTTTTCCCTGAATTTCTTCTGCTCCAGATACAAAATATATGTTGTAGTGAGCAAGACTTAAACACGCAGAGACAGATCAAGAAGGAGAAAAAGAGGGAAAAGAAATAAGCTGATTATCACAGCATTCCTGGTACAGATGTAGCGTTGCTGCTGCCTCAGTCCTACATACATCCTTCAGCTTTAATTTCCCCCCCTTTTTTTTCCTCTTTATCCTTTCTTTTCCACCTCGCTCCACTAACAGCCCCCACCCCCCATCTCTCTATCACCCCACTTCCTTCACGTTCTCTCTGTTGGTGTTTAGAGGTCATATAGAACAGGATTAGCTCATGGGGACGAGGGGCACAGAGGAATGGTGAAGGAACAAAGGGAAGCAGAATGGAGCTCTATTATGCAGATGAATGAAGCTGAACTTAGCACTGGGGAAAAAAAGAGGGATATAATCAAGTGATAGACATTCAATCATTTCACTGAGCTTGCTTGTATCACCCATTTTCTTAACTTAAGAAATAATTGTCACTCTTGACCCTCTTTCATTTGTGTCTGCACATTCTAGGTGTTTCATCATGGAGGACAGGGGATACTTGGTTGCACATCCCACTCTCATTGACCCGAAAGGTCATGCCCCTGCTGAGCAACAGCACATCACACACAAGGTAAAACACCCAGCCATCTACCATACATCACTAATACACATCAAAACTCACTCTAAGTATATCCTTAATCAATAACCACATGTGTAGATGTGAGTAAAAAGCTGCACTTTTTTGGAAAAAAAAGTGCTTCATTAATGGGATAAATGCATTTAGTTGTGTACAAGACAGAGAAAATACTCAAAATACACTTATTCCATCCATAAACTGATTAAGTTTTGATTATTGTTTTATTCTTGTCCCCTTTGGTCTTTCATTACACAATTGATTTTATAACAGGAGCCGCTGGTGGCCAATGACATCCTTAATCATCCCAATTTTGTCAAGAAAAACCTGTGTAACAGCTTCAGTGACCGCACTGTGCAGCGCTTCTACAAGTTCAACACCAGCATAATGGTAAGCATAAGACAAAGACGAGTTGGGTGCCTAGATGTTTGTGACAGAACAGGAAAACAGGTTGTCACTGACACATTCATTGTTAGGCACTGGTACCTTCCTAAAGAGTGTAACTGATTCATATTTGTCAGTATAGTGCTGCTATCTAGTGGTGATCATTGGTGTTGCCGTTCTGTATATTTATTTACTTACTCTGACCGTGCATTGTCCCAATATGAAATCCGTAGCTTCAAAGGAGTCAAGGTTAGGTTAAAAATGAATTAAAATATTGTGTGAAAAATGTAATTAGGTTTAATCTTATACGTCACGTTCCTTAGCAGCAGCATTAAATAGAAGAAAACTCACTGTTTTATTCAGGGTGATCTCACTAACCTGGTCCATGGTAGCCATTGTTCAAAGTATCGCCTGATCCGAATCCCCGGCACCAATGCCTTTGCTGGCATTGTCAACGAGACGTGTGACTCTCTGGCGTTCTGCGCCTGCAGCACTGTGGACCGGCTCTGCCTCAACTGCCACAGGTAAATGCATCACACATGCACTCATTAAAGCTTAGAAGTTTAGTTCAAATCCACATCTGGCAGCACAAAACAGCAGCAAAAGACCAGGGACATATTAAATGAAGCTCAGTGTACTGTATATCATTATGGTTAACCATCACAACTGTCTCCCACTCAACATGACATTGTTTGTGGCCTTTTCAGAATGGAGCAGAATGAGTGCGAGTGTCCATGTGAGTGTCCTCTAGAGGTCAACGAGTGCACGGGCAACCTCACCAACGCTGAAAACAGGTCAGTGGGAGCCTCATGGACACATGCTTCTTCATTTATTCCACAAATTCTGCCATGCTTTCTAATTATGTTTGATGACATGGTATAGAGAACAAAAAGGAAATCGAATTACATACGAGTAGCTACAAAGAGCTACTCTTGTTTTTCAGATGATCTTGATCCTTTTATAATCAAATGCGTACTGTAGTCGTTTCTCCATTGTCTCCAAGTGTATGGAGATGCTCAGTTGTTGTTTTAAAAAAGAAAGTGACATGAGTTTTCATAATAACAGAGGCAGGTGAAAACCTGTCTCTATTGGTTAAAATGCTAATTTTAAATGTCTCATAGTCACAAAGTGACATTTGAAACATACACTATTCTGTCATGAATATTAACAAAGTATTTTTGCTGCATGTAATAAGCTATAATATAGAATAGTGTAAGTTCCTACAAGCAGTATTTAGCTTTATGTTAAATGGTACAGTAATTCTGTGTACCTGAATGTGTTCTTGTCATATTCCTGTTGTCATAAATGTAATTGTGGTCCCATGTCTGCAGCGAACAATGCAAGAGCTTTGTCAATATATTTGTGGGATTTTCTTCATTTAACACCCTCTCGCTTTTTTTTCTTGTTTGTTAGTTCCTGCTGTTCTGTCTGTCCATCATTCTCCGTCTCTCATCACTTCCTCTCCTCAATCATCAGCAGGATTTGAAAGCATGTCAATGTTTAAAATGCCAATTCCTGCTTTCTTTCAGGAAAACATGCAATTATCATGTTTGGCTGTCAGATTTTTCTGTGTTCTGTGTCAGGCAGCACTGATTTTTGTCCTTTATTCGAGCTGATTTGCATACACTGATGAGCTGTCAAAGGCTGTGGTGGATGTCAAAGATTTTCTTTACTTTTTTATTTTTAGTTTGCTGTTGTTGAACCTAGTCATGTTTCATGTAAGGATTTTTGATCACCAGGAATATGCACTGCCTCCCTACTGGTCAGTAGCTTATTGTTTCTTTTATGATTGTGTTTGTGTGTGTTTGTGCTGTAAAGGAATCCCAGTTGTGAAGTGCATCAGGAGCCGGTCAGTCTGAATGTGATTGATCCCAGTCTGCATGATACCCTGCCTCAATGCATCAACACCCGCTGTAGTCAGAGATACACCAGCAGGTACACACTCTGCACGGTCAGCATGAAGCGTATGCCTACACATTTGTACATCAGAGACACATAAATCTGCCATGAGCACAGACTGTAATATAAAAATGACTTATAAGGTGAGGGAATTACTGGTGTAGATTAGTGCCACCCAGTGGTAATAAATTGGATGTGTATGGGTTTTTTTTTTTTTACCCAGGCGCTCCAAGGTGTTTATTTGGTGTACCCACTTTTTAAAGAGTACTAACCATTGTAATCTAATTTATAGTATAAACTGTAACAAGGGCACATTTGTGCATAATGTAACATTTCTGTAATTTTGTGACACCTTTTTATGTTTGGTGAAATAAGCAATACTTACTTTTTCCTGATCCAGTCTCTGGGAATGACTGTGTGCTGACAGAAAGAAAGAAAAGCACCTTTTTGACAACAAAATCATTAATACTGTGTTAGTTTCTGTCTAATCTCATCAAAATCAACAAAAAAATTGCAGAATTTATTAACTTATCAACAGATTGAGCTTTTGACTTCTTCATGGCCACTTTTATAGAAATGTTCTGATTGTGGTATTCTGTGCCTTGTTTCAGTGACTGTTTTGGTGTGTTGGACTGTGAGTGGTGCATGGTGGATAGTGATGGAAAGACTCATCTGGACAAGCCCTACTGTGCCCTGCAGAAAGAATGTTTTGGAGGCATTGTTGGTGCAAAGAGTCCATATGCCGATGGCCTGGGGCTCATCGGTGAGATTCAAGAGTCTTTTTACTTTCATATTTTATACTGCTAAAAAAAAACTACTTTAATACTTCATAAGAATATACTTTTTTTCTCTAAAAGACGTGAAAGAATCAATGAAATTCAATTTAATAAATATCAATCGCAATAGAAATGGACAGGCCTGCATAGAAAGTCATGATTTCTAACTCAAATAATCAAAAGGCTGTTCATGATTCAAAAGTAATTTGAGTGTATGTGACAATGTCATATTTCCGCATTTGCAGTGTGCACGTAGTTATTTTTCCTGGGTAAATGAATTAGCATGCATGTTTTCTCTTTTGTAATTGTGTACATTTGTTTTAAGTGACTGACTCATTTAGTCTCTTTGCTTCATCTCATTTCAGCAGCTTTTGCCCTTGAATAATATTTTTATGTTGAGTGTTTCATCTTTTAACAACCCGCTGCTCGTCCGTTTTGTTTTTCTTCTCTGCAGATGAAGAGGTTGCATCTCTGAACATGATCAAGAGTGCCCCCGTGGGTCCAGTTGCTGGGGGCATTATGGGATGTATCATGGTGTTGGTTTTGGCTGTGTATGCATACAGACACCAAATCCACAGGCGATCGCATCAGCACATGTCACCACTGGCAGCACAGGGTATGTACAGTGTAACTAGATGCAGTCTGTCTCGCATACATATTTTCATAACGGTAACTATGTTGAACCTTGCAACTTATGGGTCAGTGACATTGAAATGAGTGTAAAATGTCGACCTTATTTAGCCAAATACACATTTTATCCGCATGGAGACGTGAACACAAGGTGTTTGTAGTTGGTTGTTCTTTTTGTTTGATCCAAAAACAATAAAAGAAGCCTGAAATTTGCTCCCTGATATTATTATGTTAGGTTTTGGAAGGTTTTAAAGCACCATGAATAACAAAGAGAATCATGCAGCAGCATAACATACACCAGTTCCTTCTGGCTAATCTTTAAATGAACAGTTTATTATCTGGAGCAAAGGTGCTAAATTGTTGCCTCACAGTATATCTGTAATTCAATTCGCGATTGTTTTTGGCTTTGTTTGGCTATGGAAAAGCCTGTCCACACATCCTGCCTACTCACCATGCGTGAAATACTTCAGTTTCTAGAATAGTGGCATCGACTGCACCTCACCTGAGCCTTCTGCTTCTCTCCTCATGCTCTCTTAACCTTCACACTCTTCCAGAAATGTCAGTGAGAATGTCGAACCTGGATAATGAACGAGACGAGAGAGACGAAGACAGCCACGAGGACAGAGGAATCAGTAAGTTGTGCTTGAGAGGCTTTTTTTTTTTTTTTTTTTGGCCAGGTCTCAACTTTGTCACAGCCGACACATTTGAGTGCCACTTAACTCTGCCTTTGTTTTGACCTGTGTGCTCTTTTCTCTTCCAGTCAGTAATACTAGATTTATAGCAGCAGTTATTGAGAGACACACACACACTCCTGAACGGAGACGGAGATACTGGGGACGATCTGGGACAGAGAGTGACCATGGTAAGACATTTCTCTTCCGTGCCACATAAATGTATTGATTAACAAAGGTTTATAAAAAAAAATAAAATAAAATAATAATAAAAAATAAAAATAAATTAATAGAAATAGGAAATTAGTTGGTTGCACATGGACTGCCAGTATGTTTAGAGTCTAGTTTCCTAACCAATAGTTACATGGTTCTCAATAATAACCATGGTAACATGGTAATTGTCTCTATCCGGACTATTTGTCTCTAACAGGACTAAGCATACTAAAATACCCACTGACCAAGTTGCTGTGGTTGTGGAACTTGATATTCGCCAACAGCTGAATTTTGAGTGGGAACAGTTACTTAAATTTTAGGTTTTAGTCTAGTGTTCCACCCTGTGTAGGTTGAACATAATGGCACATAATCGCCCATGATTCATGATGATCTCTCCATCCTTGCAAATGACCGATATTCTCTCTCAGTTTTCAGCTTTTCCCCGAACCTGGAAAAGCGGGAAACAAGCTGGATCAAGAGCTGGAAGTCATGAGATATAGAGGCTCTCTGGTTTATCATGTCCTTTACATGTAGTGTAGGGACACTTTTTTCATCAAATTTATTTTTCTCTTATGTGAGAATACTTCGACAACACACGTGAACCGCCATTGTCCTGGTTTCATAATCGCAGGTCATGGTATTTTTTATCAAGGTTTCCTAAAACCTTGATATGCTACCTGGAGTAATTGAGATGTATACAGTGACATGTTAGCGCCTTTAACAGGTTTCTGAATAGTCTGAATATAGTCTGTTACAGTTGGACATATCCTAAAGCAGTGCGTAATTATGTGAGTGCATTATTGTATCAAGGAGTGTATATATAACCAGGTTGTATTCGATGTAAATGCACTAATATTCAAGCATAAATCCCTGACCAACCAAAATTACCCCATACTGTCAAAAATGACTTTTCCACCTTATATTTCACTCTGTAATGGATATTATTGCCATGGTTCAGCTCCTGGCTTGTTCCAAACTTGACTGTTGAGAGCGAGAGAGAGACACCCATGTGTAGAACTTGTAGGTCTGACACTCGATGAGTGTGGATGGGTAGTTTTCACCCACATGGGCTCTTACCACCTCCGTATGGATGGCATCACTCCACCTCCTGGCAGCAAGTGTCTCTGTTACTTGTTGCATAACTACAGATGACACAGAGAATGAATAGGAAGAGAGGAGAGTGGGCTACAGAGAAACAAAGATGCTTTGCCTCAACCCGCGAGTGTAAAGAAGTATTGGGTAAAGCTGGAGAGGAAAGAAAGAAATTGTTTTACGTTTATTAGTGAGGTTCATCTTTAGTGTTGTTTTACTTAAACTTAAAGATTTCCCCTACTATAGTCATTTAATTAAACCCTAAATATCTATAAATCTATAAAGAATATTGTTTGTACAACTGCACTTTTTAAATTCAGGACTATTGCATGAAGTCAGTGAAATAAATGGTGGTATCTTAATTATCTTTCTCATGTAATAAAATAGTTAAAAGAGCATACCACAGTGATTCACGGGGCCTAATAAAGAGTGACAAATGCTTTACACAAATATACTTTGTGTAACTGGGGGTAGGAGAGAATAGAAAAACTTTGAAATGTGAAATGGAAGGGCAAGGTTGGAGAGTAAAATGAATATATCAAAAGTGGGTTTGTTGTTCTGTCAGGTATGGAATCCAATCTATACATTGATGCAACCAAGTTGGATGTCTTCTCTGCTCAGCCAAACATCCACACGGTCAATATCCACACATAGTCCTGCAGCATTATGGTGTAAATATTGTGCAAGTTCATCTAGGGATCAGAGCATGAAAACAGCGCTCAGTTTGCTGGGCGGTTTCAGCCTCCAGGAGATGGTTCCACAGTTCACAGTGAACACTTCACACGCTGCATATAATACGTATATATGTATCATTTCAAACATGTAATATGCATCATGTATATGTATCGCTTTTTTTGGTGCATTTCTACCTTCAAATTCACTTTTAGAGAATCAACAAGCAAGTGTGTAGATGTTGGTAAGTGTATTTTGACAGAGCCATGAGCGCTGTTATTGTTCTTTTTCTGTTAGTGTTAAACCAACCAGCTGGTCGTAGTGAGCTCAACATAGAAACATAGGAGTGTTTACGATCACCCCATAAATAAAAGTGTACTCAACCATTGAACTAAGTTCAAATGTCCCAGTTTCACTCGCCTAATCACTACGTAACAAATCAAATGCTTTTTACTTTTATCTCTCAATTTATCGCGAGACATATCGATCATTAATATTGATATGACAGTATTTAGCAATTTACTGCATATCCTGATATCGTGCAGCCCTAGTGTGAACATTCTCAGACATAAAGCATTCCCAAGTCCCTAACCTTAATCCCAAAATCGAGTCTTAACCCTGAAATAGCCTTTTAAAGATGTTTAAAAGTCACTTTCCCAAAATGTCTTCACTTCCTATGGTTAATTTGTTTTTTTTTTGTTGTTTTTTTTTTTTTGTTTGTTTTTTTATGGCCCTGACAAACCTGTACAAACAAGCGCGCACACACGTGCAAAGCATTATTTGCTGAAACAGTATTAACAGATACATTTCTGGTGTCAGGTGTCGGTTTGTCTCGCGTGGTTTTTATGGTCCCGAGAGTCACAGTGATGAATCCACTTCCACAACTTGTTCTGCAAAAGAGAAAATTGAAGCCATTAGCAAAGTGATCAAAAACTTGGGAGGGTGTTAATTAGCCTGGTGTAAATGTGTGATCCTTGAAATGAATGGAGTGCAGAATCATGATACATTGGCGTCCTTATGTCCAATCTGCTATTTCATTATTCTGTGACCCAGTAATTTTCTGTGACAGCCTCCGTGCTCTGCCATTACTCCAGTTACTGAAGTAGGCGATACTAAGAGCCATGTTGGCTTCTGATGCCGCCTCCTCCAGGCACAACGTATGTGTAGGACAGTGCCATAAATATGTATGTGTCCTTTCTTTTTTTCAATTTAGTAGCATAAAAGCTGAAAACACATGGAGAGCATAATCCCCACAGGGATATTTAGTTGTCAGCGGGCCATAAATAAGCTTGTACATCCTTTAGAAACATTGTGTGAGCTTGCATTCAGATGCGTCAGTGTTAAATGTCTGTGGCTCGAGGGTTTTATTTGGCGAGTAGATCCTTTCACAGTGTCTTCCCTTTTCCCTCGCACTGAAGGCTGTAACAAACTGGCTTACTTGTAACTGCTCAGCTCTTTGCTCTTGTGCTTGACAAAGGTTTGTACAGTACAAAACTCTGTGTTGTTGATTTACATTCCTTATATTTTATTGTTGAGAAAAATGTTTTGATGTATCATCTAGGATGTATGAGTAATGCTGCTGCTCCGTTTCTGTTTATTTTTCTGTCATGTTGTCTAAAGTATGTACTTGGGTTATATGTTCAGTACCATTAACTAGGGCAGGCCAGTTTAGCTAAAGCACCTCGTTGGGATTTTTCTGACAGATGTTGAAATTGCAATTTTATTTGTGATTTGTGTTTCAAGATGGTGGATTGCCAAATGACAGCATCAAAACACTAACTTCTATACTTTACTGCAAGGATTAAAACCTAAAGATGAATAATGTCTTTCCAACACTTTAACTGACATAGAACAGCTACAATTGGAGAGATGAAATGGAAATTAGCACTGCAACTAATAAATATTTTCATAATCAATTAATCTGTCAATAATTTTCTTTGTTTAGTCCATAAAATGTCAGAAAATATTAAAAAGATCAGTGTTTCCCAAATGTAAGAATCCTGTTTTGTCCACAAACCAACATTGGTTTCAGTGGGTTAGGGTTAGGGTTAGGGTTAGGGTTAGGGTTGGTGAAATGAATCCATCAAATATTCACATTTAAGAAGCTGAAAAAATCTGAAAGTTTGTTTTAATTATTTAGAAAAAACTCTAAACCAAAAGAATTGATTATCAAAATAGTGACATAAATTTCATTGATGTTCATTAATATGCAGTATCCCTCTGCTAAAAAAAATGCATAAATAAATAAAAACTACAAACCAATGAGGTTTTTATCTTGTTAAAATATTGTTGTAAATTTCTGTCATATTTACCAGCAGAGTTTTAGAAGGATTTCTCAACCAACTTATCGTTTATGTCCTAACTTTCATGTTTTAAAAAATGTCATGATCCAATTTGTACTAAAATAATTTAAAAAAAAAATGTAAGATGGTAGACTAGACTTGATGATGTTACAATCCCAACTGAGTCAAATTAGTCTTTCTGGGTGATGTTAAAGACACTTGTAATTAAGAATGTGAACCGTCAAATCTGATCTTTGATGAATCAGTGTGGCTAACAGCTGGGTTTTTGTGTGTTTGTCCAGGTTATAGCACCATGAGTCCACAGGAGGACAGCGAGAATCCACCGGGAAACAACGACCCGCTGTCAGCCGGCGTGGACGTCGGTAACCACGATGACGACCTGGACCTGGACACGCCCCCCCAAACGGCTGCCTTGCTCAGCCACAAGTTCCACCCTTACCGACATACACACTCGCACCACCACCCTCTGCACACGCACCACCTGCAGGCTGCGGTCACCGTGCACAGTGTGGATGCAGAGTGCTGATCCCCCGCGTGGTATTGTCCCTGCTGCAAGGGACAGAACTTTCTTTTTTTTTTTTTTTTTATTTCTTTTTTTTTTTTACTAAAGACTATTTTTAAAAATGACTTGGGCTTGTTCAGACAGTGGGTACTGTTAGGACAGATGGAGGAAGAGAGAGAGATTCCACAGCTGGACTTAAACCCATACTGCAGCTGAGACCCTGGGACCTTTGCTTCAGCTAGTATTGGTCTTTCACTCACGGTTGCATTGTGCCAACATCTCCATCTCAACCCCGTCTTTACTGATCCCAGTCTGAAACCTTCAGTGAGGAACAGGAACCTGAAAGCCTAAAACATGGAAGGCCAGCGCAAAAACGCTCTCAGATCAGATGAGGAAATCAAATTGGGAGCATGATGTGGACCTCCGTTGCCCCACGTCTCCATCTCAGCCTCACATACATCTGTGAAAATTGCTAGACATCTCTGAAGAGTGAAAATATGAACTTTCCAACACTTAACCATGGATCTAATATGGGATTATATCATGGATTCTATTGTAGCTTTACTTTCTCTTTTTTGTTTTTTTGCCTAAAGGAGCAGCTGCTGGTCTTTGAACATTTTCACAAATATCTGTGAATTCATAGTAGGCGAAATCTTCAATGCTTCATATAAACACAGGAAGAAATACTTAAAAGAGGAATATGTTATTTTTCTACTATTTATTAAAGGGGTAGACGGATGAGCAAGCAGCTGCCGCTAACACAAGCAAGTCTGTATAAGAGATATGTACTTCCTCTCTATCAGTGCATCATAGTTAGGCTCTGTTTTTATTTCCCTTAAAAAGCTGAATGTTCGTTATTTAGAACCTGTAATATAACAGACATGCAAGAACTGGATACCTAATTTTTATTTTCATAACAATGGTTGATTATGATGAACAGCAAGTAGCTAATCTACATTTTTGCTTCCCTTTTCTTTCCACTTTCTATACCCCGAATCATCAACTATACAGTAGAGTTAATACAAAATAAAGGCAGGTCTTAGTTATAGTGAAAAGCCTTTACCTCATCCAGTTTCGGAGCATTTTGGGGGATGTAGTCTTTGAAATGTAGGACATTTAGCAGTTATTTAGCTTTTTTGTACAACAACAGAAACTGCCAACATCCACTGCCGACATGTCATCAGAACTTCAATGCTTTTTGGCCTTTTAAAGACGAGAGAGAGGGGAAGATAGAAACTAAATGCGGCTAAACATTCCTGGCTTTAGTCAGTGCTGGGGAGGATGGTGTGTGAGGATATTTGGGGACGGTCACATAAGTCCTGAGAGATTCACACTTTCACTGTGTCTGGGTTGAGAAACCAGCACAGAATTTGTTCTCTCTCTTTTTTTTTTTCTTTCACCTGCCTTTACCACAAATTGTTTTTGTGTGTTCAGTTTTCATTGATGCCCAAGTTTCTTGTCAAGGAGATTGAAAGAGGGAGAAATCGCTGCTGTTATTGTACAGAGGTCACGTCCATCTGTTGACTCCTCTGTGGTTAACCACTCGAAATGTCTTTTCTATACGTCTCTGGATTAGTGTGTGTGTGTGTGTGTGTGTGTGTGTTCATGTGCGTGCATGCCAGTGTGTGAGTGGAAAGAATGGGAACATTGTCATGCTGTATTGTATTTTTTTTTCCCCTCAATATAGTATTAGAGAAATTATAGGAAATTATTCTGAATGAGATATCACTTATTTTTTATTCCCATGAATTTGACCCAGTCTATGCTTCGTGGGTTTGATTGTTTAACTGATCACATGACATCACTGTGGCATCCATTTTACTTCCCGGTGCCAAAGTGTCTATTGTTGTTCAGAGTTTCTTTATGAAGTGTAAATACAGAATCACAAATATCTTATTAATGTCCTGTACACTTTTGTTTCCTTCTGTTGCTAAGACATAACGTATGCTTCAAATGATGCTCAGATATTCGGGTTGATATTGTTGAATTGTCTGTTCATGGTGTCTCACTATATTTTTGATGCCTTGGATGATGTTTTTATGGGGGGGGGGGGGGGGGGGGGGGGGGGGGGGGTATTTTTCTTTAGGTCCATATTGGATGGAAGTCAGTACTTGGAAAAAAAATTCAAACACACACTTTTATGTTCGAGGGGCTTATAGTTTTCTCCGCGTTTCTTCAAAATCTCTCCATTTGCTTATTTTGAAACAGCAAGAATAACGGTACATCTTTTCGCTGAGTAGTGGTGAACTGCTGTAAGGCGAACGTTTTCACTGTTATTCTGGTGTGTTTGTCGGCTCGGGAGACCGTTTTGTGTCATTGTGAGCTCATTTAAGGTTCAACTGAAAAAAAGGGTGACATCACTTGACGATACTAAGGGAGCAGAAAGACTAAAACACACCTTACAAACATTTTTAATGATTTGTTGTCAAAGTGCTCGTGCTACGAGAAGGTCGGATATTCCAGTTTAATCACAGGACAAAGTTGTGATTTCCCCGCTTTTTATGGTGCATAGGTTCAGTTCAGGTTGACAGTGGCGTGTCGTAGCATCTCACAGCATCTCATGGCTCACTCTCTGCATCGACGCGTATCTTCCAATGTGCGCATGTATGACGGATGAAAATTTCCTTTCTCCAAAGTGGTTTGATGTTAAAAAGGCATTTATTTTCTGGAGAGCTCTTGAACAGTATTTGCCAGCCGTTCTAAACATTAATGTGTGTGTGAGGGCGTGTGTATGTGTGTGTGTGTACAGATCACTCTGAATTGATTGCATTAATGTACTGAAGGAACATGTGTACATCACCCCCTCATGTATCAAAGTTATCAAAATTGAGATTTATTGCAATGTGAATGTGATAAAGTTGATTTTACACTTAAATAGCGTGTCATGTGTTTTTATATTTATATATTTCATATTCATTTAAATCTACGTTTCCTTACTGTGTGTTGAAATGGAATTGCAGACCGTACTGTTTTATTCTGTACTTTTCACTTCAACTATATATATAACCTGGTCTCTGCACCTCTCACTGCCAACGGTGTAGTCAAAGATTTGAGAGTGTGCGTTAAAACGGCAATTACTAACAGCTGCAGCAGAAAATGCACAAGTTTTGCCAATTTATCCTCCTTTTATGGAAAAACAAATTGTGTTTCTCTATTGTCGGTTGGGCCATTGTTCATACTTCAAAAGACAAACTCTGCACACAGTAAAATGGCAAGCTTATCTGCCAGGGATTCAGTATCTCACTGAACTGTGAGTAATAATACCTGATGCCTCTTCAGCCTGTTTTATATCCTCTAGTTCACACACAGACATTCAGAACACTCTTCAGAGGGAGCTGGCTTTGTTAGGTTGAAAGTATTTTTAATGATATGTAGAGCTGTCTGCTGCTATTGTTGATCTGGAAATATCGCGGTCTGTCCTAGTGGATGGGTGAAGGTCCATCTATGCCTGTCAGACAGGTAATTGGTCAGTAAAAATGATTATATGTGCTCTCCAAAAAACTGTTTGGGGGGGGGCATTTATTACATGACCCCCATCCAGTTACATTATGTTAGAAAAAAAAAAAAAATCAGCCATAGATCATCAAAATGCCATGTTTCATAATTAATCAAGCAGTGTTCAAATCCCAGTGTTTTGCCAGTAAAAGCCTTGTCCTTTTTCTGCCAAGGTAAGAACCAAGATTTATGTGTTGTCCTTTATGTTCAAAGGATGAGTGTTATAAATCCATTTTAACTCTTGACCTTCGCTTGAGGAAAATGGACATTTCAAAGTAAAAATGGTGTTTCAGCAGACACAGTCTGCACCTGGCTTCAAGGATATTGTGTCCTTGTTCAAGCTTGTTGGTCATAGGTCATGCAATTTAAGGGTGAAGGAAGAATAGTGGTACATACTGCCTGCATGGAAGACTTATCAGTTATTTATGAGTCTTTTTTGTACACACAGAGTTCCCTGCCAGGGGATCAGGAAGATGACTGTGGTTTGAGGGGGGGGGGGGGGGGCCAGGATTTTTTTTGGGGGGGGGGGGGGGGGGGGGGGGGGGGGGGGGGGGGGGGTGCAGTATGCTTTTTGAGTGTTTTTGGTTAAGGTGCTGAACCACTTCAGCTCCAGTTTGTGTCCAATTGGGAACCTTTTTATTGCTTGACATGCTCCATCTACCTCATCACTTTGTTTAGTGTACTATCTGACTTAAGACAACAAAAGCTACATTCACCTTGTTATTCATCCTAAGAAAAAAAACAGAATCAAATAATGGAAATTAGCAGAGATTGGACGATAATAATTAAATTATATTACAGTAAGCATATGGTAAAATGTCTAAATGAGTATTGTTTCTGCAGGTTCGTGGGGATTGCAGTCCAGTTTGGAGAGGGAGGTTCACCAACACAAAGGAAAATTTATTATGTTCTGCAAAATATCTATTTTACAAATTAGTATCCTCAAGATTGTAAAACTGGAACCAGTTGGCAAAGAAACAGCATCTATGCTCACCTTTCATTTCAATGCATGAGCAAAATAAGAGAAGTGTGGGTGGTTTCTGAAAAGGTACAGCCTATATTAAGTGAAGGTCAAAGAGTTTGTTTTTTTTCCCCCCCTCCTTGAGGTGAATAGTAAAAGGTGAATAGTTAAAATAGAGAGGGACACACTGGGCTCTCAATGTACTGAACATCAGCAGGGAAGTAGTTCAGGACTATGGAGAGCTGAGAGAAAAGGAGATCTCCCTCATATCTCTCTCCGTCTGCCTTCGACTGTGTCCCATAAACGTTACCAGTTTGTCGTCATTCATTCGGATCTCCCCGACATGACCCCGTCTTTGTCTTGCTTCCACTGCCACTGTACCTCGTATTCTTCTCCTTTCTCTCAAGTTGGCTGCTGCTTCCTGCCAGAGATACGCTATGAATTAGGACACTGAGCTGGGTGTCAAAGCCCCCTCAGGTCATTTCAGTCACTCTCTGCTTTGCCAACTAGTTCAGGCAGACATGCACCAGCAGCAGATTTTTGTGCAGTCCAGAGTCCCAGTTTCCCAAACACATCTAAGTCATCTTAAGTCATGCATGCAAGCAATTTCCACAACTCCACTCCAATCACTTTGACAGAATGTGTGGTTTTTCTACTGTGTGTTTTGCTAAAATATGTTTAATAAACTCACAATACAACTTGAAATGCTCAGCAAAATATGCAGAGGAGGAACTGGTTCTTAATGTGCAGCTCAGTTATACTTTATTGCTTGTTTTAAAAAAGATTTTTTTGCTTGGGTTGCATATTTAGAAGCAACATTGTTAATTCTGCCTAATTTGCTAGTCAAATAAAAATGTAGCTTCCCTGATGCACTGGTGGAGAGGTGTGCTTATGACCACTGTAATTAGGACATGAAATGGGCAGGGAACTCTTGTGCAGATTGTCCCCCTGGTTTCGTGTCAGCCGTTTTTAGTAGGTCACATGTCCCTTAATTTCTTGTATGCTATCAGAGACAATGAGTCACACCACCAGACTCCATTTGTAATCATTTATTAGAGCACTGGTTCTCAAACTTTTTATACCACCTGAGAAAATATTGAACACTCGAAGTGACACCATTATCGCCAACATTAAAATACAGCGATGTAAATAAGCTACAGACTTTTCACAGGAGACAGATTTATTCCCAATAAGACAATTTTTGTCTCTCATTATCCTCCTCTTCCTCACATATACTTCAGACAATGGTATAGTGAAATTACATAAAGATCAAGTGAAGGACAGGGCAACTCTGATTATTATTATTAGTTTCATTTTCCAAGCAATCCGGTCAAAATACCTCAGCTCCACTCCAATCACATGCCCTGGTATATTCAGTAGAACAGTATTTCTGATCTTCCTCCACGTACCACCAGAGGAAGCTCATGTACCACTGGTGATCCACGGACCACAGTTTGAGAACCATGGTATTAGGGCATATACTGGAGCATCATGCTCATTAGCGGAGAGAGAGAACCAGCTTACAGTCTATATGTTATATCTCCTGCTGTATTTCTGACAGCATTGCAGAGTGAGCTATGTTCTCACTATCAACTCCCATGCACAATGAACCTCTTTGCCTCTCTCATCCCTCCTCTCCCATCCTCACGCCCACTGAGCTCATCCCAGGTGTCTGCTTTGCCCACTCAGCCCACCTACGCCCTCACGCATGTATTCCCAGCGAGCAGTAGTGAACATTTTCCTGCTTTCTTCTCCTCTTTTCTACCCACACCCACTCCGAAAGGCTGTGAATCAGTGGCTGACACGCTGAAGCACCAGCAGGGCTCTAGTGTATTCAGTGAAGAGAGACCAGCAGCTCTTTTTCCCTTTGGTTTGTGAAGCATAGCCTATTATTACGCGGTTTGATTTGCATGCAGGTAGAAACGCTGTGGAAGATACAGTTAAAGAATCCTTGTGGACTGACACGAGTTAATGGATGTGCGTGCATGTGTGCTGTGGTGTCTCCTTCAGTGTCATACAGTGCTGGTGTACCAGGGGGAACTGAGAGAACAAATTAATTGTTCTCTCATGGAAACGTTGTTTAGCACTTAGTGGAGTGATTCAAGTGTCTCCAAAATCAGCCTGTGCAAGTGACAGGCCAGTCCTTTCTGCCTTTTCTGTGAGCCACTGCTCAATGGTTCATATTCCCCAATCTGTCCGCAGGCACTGATAGTGTGAACAGCAAACCGACCTCTCCTCAGTGATCTTTAAAAATGTGTTTGTTGCAGGTGGGTGCAGTGTTTGATGGACATGTAAGATTCATGTAGGTCAGGGGCATTTCTCGATGGACCAAGTGAACACTTGAGAAATGTTGCTCTGGCAAAAACCTGAAATATCAAGATTAGGCTCAAAATGTCAATTAGAGCTGCAGCGGATGGCTTTTCTGCATTAACTGATCAATACTTTTTGTGCAATAAAAGGAAACAATCACCCATAGCATGTAACGATGTTAGAAAACCCACTAAAGACACAGATTTCAGATTATATGTGTGAGAATGCCTTTGAGTTTTGCTAGAGAAACAGCTGATATAATCAACCAATTAATTAAATATTTGGGTCCATGTTGACTAATCAGAATTTAATCAAAGTGCTCTTTGTTTGGCCTTTGTATTCAAGAATGGACAGAGCGTGAGCGTGATTTTTATATCCATAGAATGGGTGCATATACAGCACGCCTATTTCAGTTACACTACTTCAGCCCCTTGGCAATGCAATATCATTTTCACCCACTGACAACTGTGATTGTCTGGACTCCAATCTGCCAAGAAACGCTTCACACAGATGGCGAGAGAGAGAAGATGGAGGTTGGGCGATGGAGGTTGATTTCATCAACTCTTACAGGGCCTCTGCATAATCGCTGTTCTAAACATTTTCTAAAAGGGTCGATGTGCGCTTGTCGACATGCTTATGCCTTTGTGAGTGTGAATGCATTACCGAGGTGTGAGTCCACAGTGTGTGTGTCTGTCAGTGTCTGATGCAGCCTGCGGAAGCTACAGAAGTATTGTGAGGACTCGGTGGGAGCTCTGTTCCCCTTGTGTTTGCCAGGAGCAGCTTTCCACCCACGGTGGGCAGGCAGGCAGGCAGGCAGGCAGGCAGGCAGGCTCGCCTGGCTGGTAGGCTGGCATTCACAGAAAGACTTGGGTAGAAAGGAGGGAAGGCACACAGCCATGGTCACATTACACACATGGGAGACAGAAAAGCTCTGGTGGTTTAAAGATACTCCCCAGAAAAATAATTTTTCTGTCTCTCCCTTTGACCAAAGAAGAAATGTGTTAATTGGGCTTCAGACCAAGCATGAGGATTGAATTTCTCTTTTTACCCAAATGTACAATATTATGTTGAAGGATTTGTGGGTGGAGTTTCCAAGCACATTTAGGGGGCACTGTGTGAAAATGGGCAGAAGTAGCACTTCTTCTGACACCTTTTGCAGTGGCTGGAAATGTTGCCAGGTTCCATTGAGGGTTTATTGTGAGGACTTTGCATGTTCCCTCCTGGTAGTTCTAACATTCAAATTGGGGAATTAGGTTAATTGGCCAGAGGTCTGAGAGTGAATGATTGTTCATCTCTCTCTGTTTGCCCTGCACTGGACTGGTGACCTGTCCAGTACGTACCCAACCTCACCTGGGATTATGCATTTAACAGACAGACTAACGTTCCTCGCATTTATAGATAGTTTTGTCACATGCTATTCATGTAACAGTGCAGAGGATGCACGCTGGCAACGTAAGTAAAAGTGTGGTCGGCTTGTTTCGTATGTAAGTTTTGTCCTCATTGAAATCAATGTGATTTCTTGCTGTGAGCCATTCTGCTACAATTTTATCATGCATACACAAAAAAAACCCCAATAAAGCTGGGAGTGCTGGATATTATCCGAATAGATCTGTTGGAGGATGTAAAGAATCTCAGACGAGACCAAAACATGCCAACACGTTTGAGTCATTAAGTCCTTCTACGGGGCAAACATTTCACTCAGATGCTCTGATTTAAGGCTGAAAAGCCTTGGCATGTTTTTACTGTTCACATGATTCAACAACCATAGACAAGTGAAGGCTTTTCAAATCATCACCCACTTGTTGTTTATACATTTACCAAATGCACTGTATAGTGCAGAGCATATGTGGATGATGATCATATTCACTCTCCCATTTTTAGTTTACGAATATAAATCAATTAAAGAGAAATTAATCAGATGATTCATTTCCCCATCAACGGGAAGCCCGAAAACGAGCTTTCATTAAAAACAAATGTATAAGTAAGGTCTGATATTCACATCCAGTTTGGCTCCTATTCATTCAGCTGACTGCTGGGGTCGCCAGGAGCCCGAGGTGCTGTACAAGCTCTAAGACCCGAGCTGAAGTGACCTGATCAGTACATTTAAGCTACATGAAAACATGTGTTATTAGTCTGTGTAGAATCAACAGCAACAAAACAAAAGTAAATGATGAATGCACATGTCAAAAATG
This sequence comes from Brachirus orientalis, assembly GCA_016785285.1. Taxonomy (NCBI): domain Eukaryota; kingdom Metazoa; phylum Chordata; class Actinopteri; order Pleuronectiformes; family Soleidae; genus Brachirus; species Brachirus orientalis. The sequence continues at coordinate 2,039,969 of JAFBJR010000235.1, read as the reverse complement.
TCATTACACAGGCAGATAATAAGTAACCTAACAGGCTAACAGGCTGTATTAAGCATTTTATTCCTAAATAAATAACATTAAGAGGCAGTGGCTTTATTTAAACTTACATGCTTTTCCTCCCTCTCTCTATCTCTCTCTCTCTCTCTTGGTGACACACCTCCCACCTGTTCTCTCTCTCTCTCTCTCTCTCTCTCTCTCTCTCTCTCTCTCTCTCTCTCTCTCTCTCCTCACACACTTTTCCCTCAGACACCCAAGATGGCGGCAGCCTCATCCATCCAGCCGCCGAGCGTTCACTCGTCTCTAGTCCGGGAGGAGAGCGCACTTTCCCCGGAGATGGACAGCCCCGAGAGCCGGCAGCCGGAAGAGGAGGCGGAGGCGGCGGCAGCAGCAGCAGCAGTGGCGGCCACAGTGCAGCCCTCCGAACCGGGCGTCAGCCTCCGCGACCTGGCGGACCTGGAGCCGGAGGAGATCGAGAAGCGGTTGGCCAAAACTCGGCAGGAGCTGAGCAACAGGAGGAAAATCCTCATCAAGAACCTGCCGCCTGACGCCACGAACCAGGTACGCGCAGGAAAGTCTAACGAGGAAAGAAGGAAACTTAAAGAAAAGTGGTTGGTGTTACTTGGTTTTGAGGTTTGTTTTCATCAGGTTAGTTTGTAGTGACCGTTGCACTTAATGCACCTTTAATCTGTGACTTTTTCAACACCTGTCGGATGCCAGTGATGTAACTTAGTTTGAGCAGAAATGTTTTGCCCACCGCCATTCTCATGTTCATGTTCTCATGAAGACGCTTCACCATTTAACTGTATTTTTGACCATTCATTACAAGTCACCTGATGCTCACACTCTCCAGCCCCAACATTAAAACTGGTGACATGGATCTCATACTTTCCTTCCCTCTGAAACATCAACAGACTTAGTTTAACATCTAGTTAAACATCAACAGACTTAGTTTAACATCTTTGGTGATCGATTTGTTTTCAATTTAACACAGATCAGCCGCAACATTTGAACCAGATGTCATTTTTTTTTTAATGTTGTTGCAGTTTGTTCCTCTTTAAATCAGGCATCAAATCATATTTTATGTGCACCATATAGGGGGAAAAAAAATCAGAAATGTAAATAATTGTGTGTTCCTATGTGAGTTATTTGTGTAAGGAGGATATAGCCTACTGTCAGATGTCTGTCAGTCATGTAACATTTCTGTAACACACATTTAAAATAAGGAAATGTACATCAAAAATACATTATTGCAATTATGTGAAGTTGGTCAAATCAGAGAGCTTTTGTTGCCCTGAATATTATAATTATAAACCCACCTTTTCTTTTTGTGCTAAAATAATCAACAAAATCAGCTCTTGTTTTTACTTAAATTGTCACTGAACCAATATTGATGTGGTCTGACAACGCGAACGGTGGAATCAAACTGCTAGAATCAGATTCCTTCAGTGGAGACAAAACGAATCAGTCAGTTCATCTTCTATGTTTGTGTTAAGTAGGTGCAGGAAAATTCGAGTGCCTGTTTCTTGTCAAAGTCCAGCGAGTGACTTCACTGTTTATGACCTCCTGACCTTTTTTGATTTCTCCCACTGACACTGGTGTCGGCATGCAAGTCTTCATGAGGCAGCGCCTCAAAGGCACTGATGCTGTTTCCCTTCAGTGTTGCTGCCTGGAGCACTAAACATTCTTAGAAAGAGACACGCTGCCAAAGAAGAAGCAGCACTCCATCTGGTATTAGTGTGTTTAGTTTGGGGGGGGGAGGGAGGAGCGGGGGAGTGTGGAAGAGAGAGAGAGAGGGAGTGAATGTGTGTGTGAGAGATGAAACAGAGAGGAGAGAGTGAGACAGAGGACAAGTAACTTGGATCAGGTGAAGGAACACAAGTGGAATTTCTCTCCCTGTGTTTTCCCACATTATTCGTGTGTCTGATCGCACGTGATATGTTTCGTGATCCTGAATAGAGCTGCGTGAAGTCTGCTCTGCTCAATATGCCACAAAATTCTGTCCATTTAAAGGAGTATTGCACACTCTGAGAGCGCACACTAGTTACAGGCTGGAGTGATACTGTTAAATGGACATAATATCAGACTATGGATCTTGTGCCATAAGATATCCCTGCAATCCAGCCGCTTGTAGACGGAGATGAGCCGCTAACATTTAAAGCCATCCTGCACTTTCAGAAATTCAATAACAGAATAACACTGTGTTATGTGGTCACACTTTCTCATATAAGTGCTGGTCATCTGCTCCTGTTTCCTGTGTCTGAAAAGGTGAGGTGTAAAGTGATTAATCCTTTATGGAACAGGGAAATAATGATGTTTTAAAGGTAATTTAAGCATCTTATTGCAGAATAAAGAAAATCCACTCTGGAAATTTCAGGGTTTTTTTTTTTTTACTATTTTCTGATATTTTACCAACTAATTAATTAAATTGATTCATTTAAGAATAATCAGCCATCTTAATTCTAATCAGTCACATTATTTATACCGTCTGATTTAATTTCTTTTTCTGTGCATAAAGGGCTCAATCCCATTAGCCATTATTGCTTCCTCTAGCACAGGAATACAATAATATTCATTCTGTTGGCATCCTCATAGATTTATTCGTCCATCTTTATTCATATAGCACTCTCCATACAGATACACCCCCCACACACGTAGACATTTACTCACATGGTGAATCATGGTCCTCATAACCTTCTCACAGTACATTCAGAGTGTTATGCTACTTTTTCTTTGCCACATGTTAAAATCTGCGAAATGATTTCTTTTCCAGGATGCCATCATCCATTGTGCGTTATCGTGTATACACTTTCTCACATAGTGACAACAGCACAACAGTATGGCCGTTTTTGGAAAGCTGAAATATTGGACCGACATAAGTGTGAAGACCTTTTGAAAAGTGTGTAAGAATTATCAGCAGAGACACAGTTTCAGAGACATTTGGTGTGGCCCGACACCATCGCGTCTTTGAGCTCTGCCGGCTGTTTCTTTGACCTCATGACCAAAACCTTGTCCTAATGAGGCAGGCCCTCACGTTTGAGGAACTGGTCAAGTTTAAGGGCTGGTTATGGTTAAGTGTAGGTATTAGACTTTGTTTAGGCTGTTCAAATGAATGGAAGTCGAAGCAAGTCCTTAAAAGGACTGCTGTGCGAACCTGGCTGTGTGTCTGTGGTGCACTTTGTCAGATATATGGCTCTGTTGACAGTCCTCGTCTCAGAGAAGCGGGGAGGGAAGAGTCGAGCATGAAAGAGAAAATAGAGGAGTTGGGTGAGAGGAGAGGAAACAAAGGACTGGTAAAGGTAGAATGTAAAGGAAAGAACAGAGAGTCATTGGAAAAGTGATGGGGATGTGAGACTCAGTTATTTTCTATTTCTTTTGGTGTTTATGCCAACCTGCTTAAATATCACTCCTTAGCATTTTATTTTTCATGCCATTTTATGAAATTAGCCCGAGTGACAAAAATGCATTTCATTCATCTAAAATCCACCCCTTATATCAAAATCCTTTTGAATCACCTGTTGGATTTAGATTTAGACTGCAACATCTGTAAGTGATTGACTTGATTTCTTTTTGTTTTGAGAATCTTTTTGCTGATTTAGGTTCAAAATGTGCAGCTACAACATGTAAATCAAATCACCAGAAGAACATTAAAAATCAGAAGATGCCACATAACGTAATCTTGTCTTTTGAGACAGTGAAAGTGAAAGTACTGATTTTGAATTGTTAGTGTTAAAGTGTAATGGAAAACTGTGATGGAAGATACAGAGTTGGATCCCATACCTAGTAAATCCAGTGGTTCTCTTCAGTTTCGAACAAGGATTTTGACCCAGCTGTTCACACCAGATTCCATTTGGAATTTCAGAAATGATAAATACTGAAATAATGTTTAAATTAATCCAATCACATAGTTTAAATGTTTAGATCCACAAGAGGGTTGTGTGTGTGAATGCAGGCATGGGGACATGAACAAGGACTTCTGTTGTTCTTGAATTACTTCGTTACTTAGAAACAGATAAAACTTGTGCAGGCTGTGTGACCGTATGACCATGTTTTTCTTTTGGTACACTTGGCTGTGTTTGAGTGTGCAGATGGGTTTGCATATGTACAGGTAAACATAAATGAAGTGTGCCAGAGCCTTTCGCTTTCCACCCACCTCCTCCTCTCACTTTACATGCTGTGATGCGTGTGTGTGTGTGTCACTAGCAGATGTTCATGATATCTGCCCCTTCCTGACAGTGGGCAGCCCTCATCACCTTCATCCCCTTCATCGCCATCGTCATTTATTTTCCTATGTGTGCACATACTGTTGTGATTCTCCTCAAAGTTATGCAGATGTTGTTGTCACAGTTACCGTGTCGTTTTTTTCCAAGATGTCCCTGTCAGACTAACTACTGTTTATCAAATCAACATGTTAATACTGTTCGTTTATGTATGTACTTATTATACAATGTAGTTTGGCCATGAAATAAAATTGATCTGCTGACGAATGACCTCCAGTGCACCTGCTGAGGTCTTTAATGATGGTGTACAGGAAGTGTCACTGTGAGCACAGTAGGTTAGGGCTCAGTACTTGAGCTTTTTCATTTTTATCATTTACAAATAAATAAATGTAAATTAATTTACTACCATTGGCCTTTCTGCGTGGAGTTTGCATGTTGTTTCCGTGTGGTACTCCAGTTTCCTCCAACAGTCCATAGACATGTAGATTGGGCATTAGGATAATTGGACACTCCTAACTGACCGAATAATTGTTTGCCTCTGTATGTTGGCCCTGCAGTGGACTGTTGACCTGTGTGGGTGTACCCTGCCGTTCGCATTATGTTAGCTGGGATTGGCTCCATCTACCCCTGTGACTCTCCCATGGAGAATGAAGTGGTAGAAAATGGATGATGGACATCACTAACCAATTGTTGAATAAATTTGGAAAACACAAAAGGAATTGGATAGATCTTATCAGCTCTTAAGGGTGAAGTGCATTCGCTGGATAAGTACAAGTTGAATGTGGTGTAAACTAATTGGATAAAAGCTCACTGAGAATGAAGTGTAATCCAGTGGCTGTCTTGTGTAACTACACCGTGCAGCATCAATGAAATTAACCATTTTAGGTTCTAGAAAGAACTCATTTCTCTGTATTTCAGTTTGTCTTTCGACATTTGCTGATATTGCTGGTTAAAGGAATATGGATGTGTCTGCTGTTCATAACTGTTGCCCCTTATAATGTGTATTGGTGTGATGCAGAGCAGGTGCCGGTGCATTTGACACTGTATGTCGATCAGGATTGTGCTGGAATCTATTTACTGGAGTCGTTTATTTTCTATGACCATGTCCATTAAGTCACATCTCAGTTGTGAAACTCAGTGTGATGCTTTTGACCTCAACAGAACCTGACTCACTGTGTGCAGCCATCTGCCATGTCAGGTTGGGAGAAGAGGAGAAAATTGTCTTGCATCACAATTGTTTTTTAATCAGATATTTTGTTTGAGTCCAATCCAGGAACATGAAGCTTTTGATTGATTGAAGTATTCATGTAAAGACATTAACATTCCCGTATGCAGCCTGATGGTGTGTGAGCTGCATGGTACTTTCACTGGCACTGGTTTGTGTGGGAGTACAGATTCGTACAAGAGGCCATTTAGCTTTGATGTCTAAGAGTTTCTTCACATATCTCTACAGTTATGTGTGTGTGTGCTTTTTTTTGCTCCTGTCCTGGTGCTTTTCTGTGCACAGCCAACCTCTAAATAAAATGCTGTTACAAATTCAGAATATATGGAAAGAAGCACTGGGAAAATAATCTAGGTTGATCAGTCAGGTTGATCAATCAGGTGATGATGAACCACATACAGTATATAGTTGAACGACAAGACTGCTATATGTTCATGGTGTCAACAATTTTGACATGAATGAAGGATGCTGTTGACATATGATGAGGAGTGACTGGAGTGCTTAAGGGCCTGAGCCAAGTAGAGGCAGTGGGAGTGGAGAGGAGATGGTGGTGGGGTTAAACCAGCTGACAGCAGAATCGGTCCTGTCGCAGGGTGAACCACCTGCTTCGGCAGACAACTCTCAGCTCACTGGTTGCGTCCTTGAAGTGAACTGAGATGAAGTCAACCAGCTCCTCTTCTAAAGACATGCAAACTAGGTCTGCAAGTCTAAAAGTAGGAAAATGAATCAACAGACAGGGTGTAACCAGACACTCGTCTCAGTAACAAAATGTTAAGCAGTGCCATTCTATAAGACGCAATTTGTATATTGACATTTTCTCTGCCTGTATGGAATTGACAGCAGAACCCACCAACTTTCATATGAAATTCAAAGCTCATACTTAAAGATGTAAAACAAGATTACACAGGACACATTAAGAATGTGTCCTGTGTAATCTTATGCTATACAATATTTTGTTGAGTAGTATTCTTAAATGAACAGAAACATTCCCTAGACTCATTTATTCCCTGGAAATCCAGATTTTTGTTCAATGTCTCAGCTTTAACTTGTAGGACAATGACATGTCAATGAGAGGAAAGTGGACTTTTTTCATTTCATTCTGTGTATTTGTCACTAATGGATCATGACTCCTCATTGTCATTTGCTGTGCATTCTGTGGCTGAAGCTCTCTCCTTAATGCAGAAGCTCTCTCCTTAATGCACAAGCACTCAAGAGAACCAAGATGTGATGACAAGTTTATTCCCATGCTGCTTTAAATTGGGTCTTTTATTATTATTTTGATTGAGAAACCCCCAATGGCAGAAATGACATTATTTTGTGTTTCAAAACAAAAGATCTTTGTACAGTCACTGATTTTGCTCAGACTGGCCATTGGCTAGCAATGATTTATCAGCGTCACATCATGCTTTTATACTAAGGATGGAGATATAATAGGAAATGTGTGGCCCTAGTCTTTATGTAGATTCTTAATTTATTTTTTAACATTGAATTAACTAAGGGTTTGATTTCCTGTTTTGTTCTTGTATTCTTTTCTTCCACATATCTGTGAATGAGAGAGAACGCTTTCTTATGATGTTGTGCAAACACATAACTGTTGATAACAAATGGAAATTACAGGTCAGTTCCACATACTACGTACGTGCAAAAGTGGAAGGACGACACGAGGAGGTGGTCTCATATAATGTATGAGGATGCTTTTTATCATTTTTGCGCTATTGCTTGGTGTGGATGGTTGAACGAATATAATTACTTAATAAAAGCCTGCAATAGAATCCGTTTTTAATTACACGACCATATCAACTGTTACTTGGGACACCAACTCATATCACTTAAAGCACTTTATCATAATTAGCTGCCGGTGGTTCTTAGGGTAGCCACATGGATGGTCTGTTGAAGGTTTATTTTATTTTATTTTTTTTAAATAAAATTAAAAAAAACCCACAATTCCTTATTCCTCAGCAAAAATGATGTTTGTATGGCACTTTCCATCCGGTCTTATTTGCAGCTGAAGATCAAACGAGTCCTTTTTCTAAAGCTTTTTCCTTAAATCATCTGCTGCCATAGCAACCCCTGACTGCACACATGATACTTGTATTGTGCAATATAAGCTTTCAAAGTTGTTGTCGTGCCTCCTCTGTAAAGCTACACAACTACTCACAGGAAATGCCAAACTGAAAGTCTCTCACACAAATGATGGTGAACATCTACTTGCATGTTTCTACAAAAATAAGGTCTATGGGAAGAGCATTTTAACCTGTTGTTAATGACCTGGGTAGTGACTCTGCTTGACTGGAGATGAAGCTTTTTTAAAATATTTTGTTAATCAAAATAAAAAGTAGGGAACTAATTAATTTTACTCTATATACTGCAAACCTGCTGTGTTGCTGTTATGACCCACATTTCTGCTGCCTTTACTTATTTACATGGGATTAAGCAAGCAGGTGTGTCATCGTCTCAGTGTGTGAATTGATTCTTAGACATGATGTTACAGCATTTGGCATCTACCCCATCATTCCTCCTGCTCTAAAGCTATTTCTGCTGCTGCAATAAAGGTGAACAAACAGTGTCCCACAATTCCATGTGTATTTTAAAATGAAATGGCCAGATGGAGTAAAGATGCTGCACTCCTGCCTTGAACAGGCAGTGGAAAGAGGCCTAAGGAAAAAGAGAAAGTGAGAAGTGAAAGTAAAGGAGACACTTTTTGGTGTTTACTCATGCTTGTCTGTTTACAATATGTGCGCGTGACTGTTCTCTAAGAAGCTTCTCTGGCAGGCATTTGATACACCAACGATCTGTGCTATCTATAGTTAAAGCCACCTGTCCTTCTCACCCACTTATTTTCTCTCTGTCTCTGCTTAACTAATTGCAGCTGTTAATAGATAGTTTGTTTGTAAGCAAGAGTAAAGTTGATTTTACACTTATGCCTTGCATAAAGGTATCAACCTTTATGCGGTTTGAAATAATGATGTTTCAGTACAGACTTGGAAATGAACTCATTACAATGATAACATCTTCACAGATTTTTTATTTTTGATTTGTTTTGAATCTTTATTCTCATTATACAACGGAAATTGCGCAAAGACATTGCGAGGTCATGGATGGAGGGTCGATCATTGTGCTGCCACACAATGGACCTAACATGACCGAATGTACAAACATTCATACATATTGATTTCTTCACACTTAAGAGATAGTTGTTCTTTTTGTGTGTATCATCATCATATTGTTTTTGGAGCAGTATTTTGCATAAGGTTACATGGCCCAAAAACCTCACAGGAATTAATGTTGTGCAGTTTTATAAATGTGAGTAATAGTGATGTGGTTACTGTATAGTAATGATTTCAAACCATAGCAGCGTGGCGTGTGGACAGTGCACTCTGTTTGCTGGCAGATCTTGGTGTCATCCATTGTTTTGTCTCTCTCTCTCTATGGCATATGTTGCTCCATCCGTAGGTCAAGGACACATTACACACAGCCACAAAGGCGGCCATGCAGTAAAGAAAATCCCCTAATTCTACACTGTTAAGTGGCCACATGCACATGGGTTCAGCCCCACAATCCAAAAGATGACCACTGCTGTACATTCCTCTCTGTGGCTCCGTTTGTGTTTGTAAGCCATCTTAGTTATGAGCGTGTGTGTGTGTGTGTGTTCTTGTACTTTCTGCAGAGTGAGGACCAAAAATCATATAAACCCTACAAAGTGAGGACATTTTGGCTGGTCCTAACTTTTGTAGGGTTAAGACCTGGTTTTATGGTTAGGGTTAGAATTGGGTTTAGGTTAAGGTTAGGCATCTAGTTATGATGGTTAGGGTAAGGGGCTAGGGAATGTCTATGAGGGTCCTTACTTTGATAGGAGTGCAAACGTGTTTGTGTGTGTGTGATCCATGAACAGGTGTCAGGTAAATACGCAGCTCTCTCATTCTGGAGAGAACATATAAAAGGGATGTTCTTTTTTTAATGACACTGAAGTAAGCTGCACATCTAGTGAAGGTCTTGTATTTGAAGCATGGTTCTCAAGGACAGCCGGGGTTCTCAAACTGTGGTACGTGTACTGCCAGTGGTACATGAGCTTCCTCTGGTGGAGGAAGGGAAAGGGGAAAATCAGAAATGCTGTTGGACTGTATATACCAGGCTGTGTGATCAGAGTGGAGCTGAGGAATTTTGACCCATGTGTAGAAAATGAAACAAACAAAAAAAATTAAATAAATAATAATAATAATTGGAGTAACTGAAGTATATGTGAGAAAGAGGAGGATGACGAGAGAGCAAATGATCTTATTGGGAATAAACCTGGCTCCTGTAAAAGGTCCGTAGCTGACTTTGCTCGACCTATTTCCACCACTGTATTTTAACGTTGGTCATAATGTTGTTACTTTGAGAGCTCAGTATTTTCTCAGGTGGTACTTGGTGTAAAAAAAAGTTTGAGAACCAATGTGCTAAACCATTTTACTAGCACAGCTGTCTTGAAAACAGAATATTTATTTATTCAATTCCCATTTATTCCTATTTATTTATTAACTACGATACATTATATAGCCTTCAACCTTTAATTGCAGGTATTTATGTTACAAAAAATATTTGATTGTGCTGTTAAGTTTATGTTTCAATTCACATGTTAGATAGTTTATTATTTTAATTTGCTATGTAAAGACAGGACAAGAGAGCTACACTCACAAGTGTGCAGACTTGAGCAGGTGAGGTAAAGCGGTACAAACTGTTGGTAAAATAATTAACAGATTAGTCAACTACCGGGGAAAAAAAAAAATCATTATTTGTAGCCCTTCATGTGATAGTGCAAGAAGACAGATGTTATGTTAACACAAACAATTTGCCTTTCTGTCTCTTTAGGGAGATCAGTGGCTGCTGAAACATGGTTAAGCATCACTTAGCATTTACAGCAGTCTTAATTAGATAGCTGTGGTGTAGTGGGAATATCACTGAAACAAAGTGAACATTTTTAGATGGGATATTGTGGAAGTAAATCATTAATATATTGGAAACTAAAAAGCAAACAAACTGGATTATCAGAAAGGATAATTGGTAATTGTGTGGCTGAGAGAAGAGAAGATGATGTGTGGACTCCGTGTAATGTGCCAGACCCGTGACAGACAAACTTATTGCTAAAACAGCGGAATGAGACAGAGGAATGATTTTAATGTTGCCGTGATGTCCCCAAGTATCACCATACTTACTACACCCAGTAACTTTTAGTTCATAAAGGCCAAGGCAGGCTTCTCTGCACTGCTTGCTTATCGCGTTTTAATTTGCAATGAGGGAATTTAGGCTTTTCTTTTTGTCAATTCTTGCTCGTAGCTCAGTAAGTATGATGAAATCATTAACAATGTTTTATTTGTCACGCGGTACACTGTGTGTATTGTTGTGTTACAAAAACCTTTCAGCATCTGGCCTTTTTTAAAATTCATTATCATACTTGTCGTCCTTCTCTTTAGCAGGACCGGTGAATCATAAATAGATAAATAGGTAGTGCAGATCCCCAACTAATGTGTTTTCCTTTTCCCCACCTCTTTCTCTCCATTTCTATCTCAGCCACCGTGGCTCGCTCTACACTTATTGTAAAGGGTGAGCAAGTTGACCTTCTGTGTGGGCTGCTTCATGTGGCTTTCACTGATGGAGAACAAGCCTGCTCGCTGTGTATGTGAGTGGGCTGGAGAGTGGTTCGAGGGACAGTAAAAGGGAAAAAAAAAAGTAATTATGTAGTAGAATACCTGAAGCAGTTTTGTTTTTTTGACAATAGAAATAATGTTATTCATGGCATACGAACATGTTTCGGTCCTCATAGTGTACTAAAAAAAGTCACTTTCAGGTTTGGTGGTGCATTTAAACAAAGAAGCAAATATTATGTCGTTGTTTTCATCACTGAATGGAGAACACATGTCCAAAATGATCCAGGAGTAAGAGATTAGGAAACATTAGTTGATAAACCCATAGTCCCAAATCCTAACTTTTTTCCCCCAAGTTTATTTACTCCTTCCCAGTGCTTTTTTGTAATATTTGAATACAATTGCAGAAAAGAACTTGTCAAAGTTTTTATGTCAATCTTGCATTATCTATGTTCGATTCAGTTTTCAGGCAGATGAATGCCACCTGGTTATATTATTCATGACTAACACCAGTGGTTGTCCAGGGGCTGTGACAGTTTCTCACTTTTTCTCTGAGATATTGGACAAGATAATATTATGGTCTACAGTAGGCAAGGATGATACTGCACAGCAAACTGCATAAAGACCCTGAGGCAGCTGCTGGAATGAGAAACTGTATTGTACTGTAATGTGTTAAGTATGTTATTATACATACTTAACACATTTTTATGGCAAAAATAAAGCGGTAAAATCCACATCACAAAATCTACGGAGTAAATTGGCCGGCTATGGTGGTTGTGAAAAATATAGCTTAATTGTTGTGTCATATTGACACACATTGCCAAATTCATTCAGATTTGAGGTGATACTGTGGTTTCTGCTGAAATACGTGTGTGTTTTGTCCCTTTGAGAAGAATGGCTTGGTTCAGACAACACAACTTTGGTTTGTACCTACACTCACCAGCCGCTTTAGGAGGGTGTAACTATTAAACTGCTCGTTAACACAAATTTCTATTTAGACTTCAGCCGGGTCGAAATGACTGAGGAAAGGTGATTTCAGTGACTTAAGTTACAGCGTGGTTGTTGGTGCCACGCATACTGGTCTGAGTATTTCACAAACTGCAGAGATTTTTTATACACAACCATCTTTAGGCTTTACAGAAAATGATCTAAACAAGGGAAAATATCCAGTGAGTTCTCTGAGAGAAAATGCCCTGTTGATGCCAGAGGTCAGAGAAGAATGATTAGACAGGTTTGAGATGATAGAAAGCCAACAGTAACTCAAATGACAACTTGTTATAACCAAGGTTTGCAGAAGTCGATCTCTGAACACACAACATATCAAACCTTAAAGCAGATGAGCCACTCTTAACACTTGTGTTAAGTGTTTTCTGTACCTTATACAGTGGCTGGTGAGTGTACAGTAAACAAATATTCTTAAAATAGGAGAACTGATGACTGCCAGTAATTCTACTAATCAAGCCCATGATAACACCCAGTCTGTTTGTATATGTAGCTCTTGCATTAGGCGTGGTGTGATAAGTAGCAAGAGAATCTCGCAGCCCCACACTTTGACCGTTGTGAATTCATTGTTTCCATCTGAGGATAAAGTCCTGTCACATGTGCATCATGAACCGTAGACTTTCTGTTACACCGAGTCTCTGGTGGCACTTAGCAATAATTGCTTTCTGCTGAAGTGATCTTTCCACTGTCACAGAGTTTAGACTGAGGCTCACAGGTTGTTTTTGCACTGTGGGTGTATTTTTTTTTTTTTTTTTTTTTGTGCGCACTCTTCAGTCCTTCCACCTACACTGTGTTCCTGTTCAATCTGCAACTGTTGTGTTCTTGGACAGGTTTGACAGTGACTGGCTCCTACAAGGTTCGTCATATCACAGGAGCTTATCTAAGAAAATAAAATCCCCTTGATGGCTGTTTGTGCTGTAGTTGACTTTTGTGCAGGTGAGACTGAGTGCCTATCTAACAGTGAAATCCATCAGGAAAGCACAGAGGCTAACAGAGTTAGTAGTGAGCAGTGGAGTTCATAATGCACTGAGACAGGAGAGAAGAGCTATCTCTTGCAGTGCTATTGCATCTCTGTTTGCTCTTTTTTCTGGCTCACTTCGTTATATTCTGTCACTGAAAAGACAAAAAAAAAACAGTTCTTCAGGAGGGTGGACTATTTCAACGTACAGCATCACTTTGGTAACTGCTTATTTGTTAAATATGTGCTGAGACAACACTTAATTAAAATCAAAGTGAGATTGGCTGATGAATGGAAATGATTTTTGCCCGCTGCCCTCGAGCTGTTACCAAATTGAACAAATGTTTGACGACTTTCTTGTGTCTCTTTCTTTCTGTCTTATTGTAGGAAGTCCATGAAATTCTGAAAGAATATGAGCTGAAGTACTGCTTTGTGGACCGCAATAAAGGAACAGGTAAGACTTAGTGAGACTTACAGTCATAGTCGCACATCCCTGTAGTCCTATAACTGTGAGCGCCCTCATTCTCACAATGAAACTCCCTGCCTTTAATCTTTACTAACATAATGCATTATTTCACTCAAGCCATTACCCTGACCTCAATCTAATTCTAATTACAAGATCTTAACTTTTTAAAAGCTCTTTGAAGAAGTATGGATCTAAAGAAAATGTTTTGTGACCTTGATCCTCATAAAGATGGACACATAAGAGCACACACATACACACCAACGTAGGTTTTATCAAATTATTCTGAAAAGTCAATCCAGAAATCTACCACCACAGTGTAAGTATCAGCACATCAAGTACTGTTTATGTAATCATAGTTAAATAGAAAGTGAATAATATGGAAAATATTCAAACATGCAGCGGTTGTACTGGTGACTGGATTATACTTTTTTGACTCCTTTGTCTGTTTTTGATTTTTTTTTTAATCTATCAATTGACTAAAAATGATTAAATTCAATCTAATCTTATCAAATGATACAGTGTATAGTTAAAACAAGAAAGGCACTGTTATATGTTGTGTAAAACCCTTTAGGCAATATGTGTGATAAATGAAATTTACTGATTTGATTCCCATACTTTAGGCTTTTCTGATGTCACTTTTGGTAATTTCTTTTTTGTTCTTTTTATTATTCTGCCTTTGTTAGGTCTTGAATAGAAACGATTTACATTAAGCTGAAAACAAGCTCTACTATCAAGCAATACTATCAGACCTGACTGAGGGTGTGGTTGTGTGTATGTAGCAGCAGTGCAGGGATTGGTGGGGACAATATTTTATCCTTTCTTTATCCTTCCACAACTGTTGAAAGGGTTTTTGAGTATTTCCCTTCTGAAAATTTTCATGGTCTCGCTTTTGCGTTTTCAGTCATACTCCATCTTGCTTTCCTCATGTAATGTTGCTTTTTCCTCGGTCTATCTTAATATAAAGCATAGGATTAATCAGACAGGACTAATCAGCAATGTGTGAACTGGAACTTTGCAACGTTTGAATCAAACTAATATTTGTTTACATTTTAAAGTTATGATTTAAAATGATAATCGTAAAATCGGTTGTTAGACTCTTGGCACAAATCATAGGTGCGGAATTTTTAATGAGCAAAAATACAAAATTATGGTTTGGTTTTCCACGTCTTCATTCACACTTTTTTTTTCCTGCTTCTTTCGGCTTCTCCCTCTCTGTCGGTCGCCACAGTAGATGATTTGTATATTTGATTTTGATGAAGGCTTTTATGCCAGATGCTATTCCTGAGGTAACCGACCTGGCAGGAACTTTAACCAGCAACCCTTTGGTCACTAAACCTTTAACTAATGTATACCATGATGAACCATGTTTTTGACATTTTTAATTGCAATTTAATTCTTTCCTAGTTTTCCGTTCAAACGTATCTTACAACACCGTCTATACACACAGAACAACACACACAAACACACACACAATGAAGAGGCCACCTGCCCCTCGAGTGTCTCTCTTTCCAGGGAAATCTCACAGTGCCTATATTTAGTTGGTGCAGTCAGCCAAGCTCCTGAAACGTAACACTTGCAGAAAGTAGAGGGGAGCTGGAAACAGTGGAGAAATCAAAGCACCACTATGTCCAAAAGGTTAATGCTGTTTTAGGAGCAAATAAGAGCTTGATGAATCATGGGCCCTTATCGGACCAGTAGCCATGTAACTCTACTAATTAGGCCACTGTGGTAGTGAGGAGCTCTGATGAACTTAGTGGAGCAGGTTGAGAATCCAGGGTCATAGACATCACTGGTGTTTAATGACAAAGTAAAGATTTTCCATTCAAAGTGATGCTGCTAGTTGTCTTAACTCTGGTTG